>OY390716.1:53869029-54098806 GCA_959613365.1 Balanococcus diminutus | reverse complement strand
GAAGAAAATGCAAGAAATATGTACATCAACAGAATTCTTCGTTGTTTTTCGCTTATAACTCTTCAAATACGCGTTCAAACGAAAAAGTGATCATTACTAAAATTAAAGTAAATAAAATTTGCAACAAAAGATCTGATATCGATTTTTTTCGAAAAGTGAACGAATATTGTAATAACACAACTTTTAAAATATATGGAATGAAAAAAATCAAGATTTGCTCTCCCCCCCTCATTTCTGTGAATGAGATATCATTTTCTGGAGCCCCCAGGAGTCCCATATGTGTGAATGATGATAAGTCATGTACCCCTAAAACCTCCCAACCCTCGAGATTATATCCTATTCGTAGGAAGAGTTTGGATATTTTCAATTTTTTCACCTTATATATTTTGATGCTATTTTTTGCGCCACCCTTTAACTTTCGAAAAAAATGAATGAATACTTTTTTGTTCAAAATTTTATGTATGTACTTTAATTTTAGTTCAGATAATTTTTTTGTTTAAACGCATATTTGAAGAGTTATTAGGGAAAAACGACGAGACAATTTATGTGGGTCTGAATTTTAAGCAGGGATGGGTTTTCCTCTCATTTTACTGGTCATTCACCCCACATAGCCTTGTGATAAGTTACATTTTTAATTATTCTGAAGGATCCGAGCTATATGAAATTTTTCACCCCCCCCCCCCCCAACCTTAAACCGACTTGAGTGGTAATCCAATATTAATTGCAGCACGTCAATTAAAAAAGAGTCGGTCTCCGGTGATGATTTCTTCCTTCCAAAGGAACCTATCGCATTGTTGAAGACAAAAAAGGGGAACTCATGCCATGGAAGGTGGAAGTGTCGAGGTCGTGTGTGGCTTGTCTATACACGAGGATGTGATTGACAGACACGCTATTGTTTCTTTTTGTACTTTCGAGGTCTCGCATACGTAACTGTCACGAATGTCCGGAAACGTGGCTCCCAAGACCGATATTTCATCTAAAGACATAACTTCTCTGAAATAACTTTTCTAGCCCGACTTACCTAAGGGTGGGGAAAATCGTACAATTTGGAATTTCCAACCGAGCTGTGAAAGGTGTATTATATTCGGATTTAAACCACAGGTCAAAGTTCGATTATAAAAAGATTCGCTCGATTACGTTTTTGTTGCAGAATTGCGAGAACGAATTGTGAAAATTATTACCTATCACACGTATTCTGTACGAAGGTTTCCCTCTTGTATGTCGTTCGATTTTTATTGAAGAGCGTTTCTTTTTCTCGTCAAAGAAGGGAAAAGAGCTACAGAGATGATGTCCCCGGCCAAATGTAGAAATAGTTTCGATTTATATTGAACTCTCGAGAAATTTGACAACGTGCGATGCCCAAGAATAGCGAGGGCAGTATTTTTTCATAAAAAAAAAATCGCCTTCGCTTCCCTCGGGCTCATCTTCGATTTTTGGCTAACAAGGGAATTATCAAGCTCAAAACAACGAGAAAAATTCGAAATGTTTAAATTATTCTGACCTTATTCCTTTCAGCCCCTCGTTTTGTTTGAATAAAAATTTTGAAAATAACCCGAAATCAATTCAAGTGTGGATGGCGTGAACTACTTACTCCTCAAAAATTTCATTAAAAAGCAGGCCCTTACTCCAAAAAATTCCTCGTTTCAAAAAAAAAATCCCCAAAAATGTACACCTTCGATAAAAAAAAAAAAGTTCATACGAAATAAAAACTTGATCATAAAAAAGTCATACCTACTTGACTTTTAAATTCTAGTAAACACCATAAAATTTCGCCTTTTTCGCCCGGAGTCGATCAAATATTTAGAACTTGTGTGGTTTCCCAAATGTCAAAACTTATCTAATATGAATATTTCAATTCAACGCCCTAGCACAGTGCGGCGGTATGTACTTGAACTTTATATTATGGTAATTTATTTGAGGGACAAAGAGAAGGTGATTTTTGATCGATGGTTTGAACGTTTAGTTTGGCAGAAGAGAGGACTGTGTAAATTTTCTGTTGCGGGTTTTGGCCTATTTTGAAATTATTTTCAGTTTACATCTGATTAGGAGTTTTTTTACTCTTTTTGTAATTTTTTACATCATATCAAAAAATATCTTATTAATAATTTGTCAAAAATTCAATAAGCGATGAAAATCGTGAACTGACAAAAATCAAAACAATTGATGAGAGTGTAAAATCAGGAGAAAAAAGGAAGTGAAACATGCTAAAAATCAAAAAATATGTGAAAATTGTAAACATTAAAAAAATTAATTGAATCAAAAATCAAGATATTAACGAAAATAATTTTTTTTTTTTGGTAAAACTAGGAAATTTATAAAAATCAAAATATTGATAAAATTCGCGAGCTAACAAAAAAAAAAAAAAAAAAAAAAATGAAAATAGAAATTTGACAAAAATCTAAAACCCAAATTTTAAAAAAATGGATAAAAGTCAAAAAATAACAATTTAGAGCCAATTAAAAAGTGGTCGAAAAATGAAAATCGAAAAAAATTACACGAGGAAATGTCATCATTTTATAAAAATCAAAAAAATTGACAAAGAAAAATACAGAAATTTACACAAGCTAAAAATTCTTTGAAAATTATAAAATAAAAAACTTCAAAAAATCAAAAAAAAAAAAATTTAACTGACGAAAATAAAACAAAGATTAATGAAAGTCAAAAATCAAAAAGTGGTAAAAATTTGAAAATTTTTAAAGATTTAAAAAACGATGAAAAGTCATAATTTGGCAACCCTTCCCCCCCTTCAAAATAATAAAAGGTAACATTCAAGAAAAAAATGAGAAATTTTGCCAATTCAATAAATTGCCTAAAATCAAAAAATGTGTTAGAAGCGAAATATTTGAAAAAATCGAGAAGTCATCGAAAATTGAATTATTGGCAAGAATGGTAAAAAAAAACATATGAAAATCATAAAATGACCAAAAATCAAAAAAATTGATAAAAATCAAAAACTGATTTGAAAAAAAACAATGAAATATTTAGATAGAAAAAACTAAAAAATTTATAAAAATATTCGAATAAAAAATTGACCATAATACGCAATAATGATACCTATAACATTGATGAAATAAATAATAATTTGATAAAAGTGATAATACATTTCCAAAAATAAAATATTGTTAGCGAAGCTAAAAACGAGAGTTGTAAATAGGAAATCCCTCGCCCTGCTCGCCCTTCTAACCAAAATAGGGGTAAAAAATTAAATTAATCCTTTCTATTTGTACAAAACATTCACATCCTTTAGTCATTGTAAATACCCACATACCATTTTGAAGAGTAATTTGAGCAGTCGACGTCATTGTCAGTAGGAGTACCCCGAAGATAAAAAAATATAATCGCGCGATTATAAATATTTATGACGTTAAAGCAACTCGTACCACAGCTCTGTGTGGCAAAAGGAAAACATCGAATGGTTAAACGTGTTTCAAGACGTTCTGAAATAATAAAATTTTCTCGTTAAGGAGGAATCTGCGGAGCTACCTGGGTCTGGGGCGGGTACCCGCAGAGACAAAGCGACACCGAGAGAGCTCGCGAAAAGAAAAACAACAACTCGGTAATTGTTGTAAATAAATTAGCGTTTTAGGTAGAATTGAAATTACGATTGTTTTTTGGTATACGTTGCGAGCTGGCGCGACTAGGTTTAATTATGTATCGCAATTGGAGACGGTAACGCGGCAATGGCGAAATTCTCTTTCGCTTTGTTACCATTTTGAAAGAAGCTCCGAGTCTTGCTAGCGAATAACTAATGGAATACGTAGTAGGAGGGAAAAAAATTTCGTCGTTGTCGCATTTTAGATGTAAGCGCGTTTAATTTTACGAGTAAAAGTTGGGTTGAGCAGATGGAGGTGAACGACTAAGTCCATTAAGACGAGAGAGCGAATTCATTTATTCGAAATCTGCTTCTTTTACAATTTTAATTAGTTCTATCTTTGTCCGCGTTTTGTTTTCGTTGTATTATTCATTCGAGCTTTAAATATATTAGCTCGTTGCGAGTCGCGAGTTTTACAATAGCTTAAAAACGGAGACACCAGCGGAGAGAGAATTTCGCCAAATTAAATTTCAGCCCTACACAGCTCGAGCTCGTGTTGCGAGTAACGTTGGCTCAGTTTCATACCAAAATATTACTCTTTTTGGAAGGTAATCGCGTGTCGATGTACAGGATAATTTTTCATACCCTGGTTAGCGTTTTTTTCTCTCTCGATAAGAACGTCGAGGCCAAGGCAAGGGTAGCAGCAGAATAATAAATATACGTGTCCGTAAAGGTAAAAAATTATGGGTATATTTTTTTATGAAAATTAATGGAGTTCTTTTTTTTTTACTTTTTGCAGGAAGTCTATTACAAGTGTCTGGTCCAGATGTACCGCCTAGGAATACAACAATGAATCGAATTAATGGGCGATTGGGCACTACGAGCTCGCATCATCGTGCTGCCGCCGCAGATCTAGATGGCGACTTTGAGCCATCATGTTTGGTTAGGACACCATCGGGAAGCGTTTATATTCCGCCAGGTAGTGGTATTTATGATGTGCTTATACTGTGTGTGCTGATGATTTGAAAAAGTGGCATAGTACCTAGGTACTCCCTTTTGGTGGGAAGTTGAAGAATGAGATGTTCTCTGGGTCGTATTGGTTGCCTATGTTGACCACGATCTGGCCTTCTTTGAATTTTTCATCACTCGAGTTATCAAAATCATAAAAAGTTTTGAATCGAATTGACAAAATTCAAGAATTATTGGTAAAATTTATCAAAATGGAAGGAACTTTGCAATTTTTCCAAATCAAGAAAATTATTGAATTAAAAAAAAAATTGAACACTCATCACCAACGAAGCAATTTAAAAAAAAATTGTTTTCAAAACAAATTTTTTCATTTTTTTCATTTTCCCCACAGGCATAAATAAAAGCAATCTTGATTACAAAACAACTCTATCATGTGATAACCCTCAAAAGACTGATTTACAAAAGACTACAGAAAGGTAAGTCGAGTAACAATAGAAACAGACAAACAATAAAGAGAGATTGAAGAAAAAAAATCACCTCTAAATCAAATTATTAAATTTTTTGTCCACAGATGTACGATGAATTTTTCTTCTCCTGTGCCAGTCTTACCAATTAGAAATAACCTTCATCGTCCTAGTTCGACGCATCATTTTCCACCGCAAAGGTTCCACTTTCAAAAAGGAGTCACATCAAAATGTACATGGAAATGTACAGCAATCGTCTTAACATTTTTATGTATAGTAATGGCTGCAACTCTAATCTATCTTACGAGTAAGTTGAAAATTTCCTCAGTCTTTTCAGACTATGCCTTAAACCATGTTCTAATACTTGGGGGTATGTTTAGTGTCGAACCTGCTACATTGGTCATACCAAAGCTCCAACACATGTACCGTTGTAGTAGACGAAGACAACAGCGAAGCCTTGGCCAAAACGGATGAAAACATTTTAAAGAACGTAACCACCAATCGATCTCGTGTTCCAACTGCTCTCGGAGGAGGTACAAGTTCGCTCTATGATGGCGGTGGTTTTTTTATGGGAATGGTAGATGTAGTGCATGGTTTTCTTCGAGCACAAGTAGCTAGTGCACCCGCTTTGCTTTTTAACAACGCTAATTTAAAGGCCAATGGTGAAACTTGGAGTAGTCGCAGACTGCTCCAGATTGACAATGAGGAGCAGGACACCGAAGAGAGTAAAATCGATTTGATACTCAAAAATGAAGAACTCAAGGAGAAAATCAAATACGATAATTTAGCTTATGATCACAGAAACGATCCTATCGATAAAAATGAGATCGTTCACTCGCCTCCAGAATCTAATAACATCCTGGATGTGAAAACTTCGGTAAATGAAATCCCTCTGCTAGAAGAACCTCGTGAGAAGTTAGATCATATCTTATTGAATATCAGCATCGCTTCGGATAGTCAAGCTTACAAACCTGTATCTTTATCTTTGGCGCTTCCCTCAAACTCCGACTCTTCTCGAATCAATCTGAACTCTGTGCTGACCCCGAACATCGATAACTTCTCGAACGATATCGAGAAGCCAAACATGACGGGTCGACTTTCGGGTGGCGAATGCCAATGCTTTTGCCCTTGCATGGAGCAATCCAGCAACTCGAACTCTTCGGACAGTGGAGAAGTCAACAGTGTCCCAGCTGCCATCGTGAAAAGTATCGAATCAACGATAACTGAGAAGACTCGTGTGCAATCAAATATGTCTAATTGGTCTATGACGCCGCCAGCGGAAACCACCATGTACTTTTATTCTTCGCAAGAGACTGATATGGAGAGTGTTACTGATATGTCAGATATGGACGAAGAAATGATAAGTACAACGGTGGCTCCGAGTAAAACTTCGAGTGCGCCGAGTGTTCTCATTTGCACAGGTAAGGGTTTTAGATTTCTTTTCAACAAAGAAGCCCCAGTCGCAATCGATTCGACCATTTGTCAGATAAGTAGTGATTGGTTTGGCTTTGTTGCTTTGATGAATTTCGGTGTCGGATTTCAGTTGATTTAATTTCGCTTTTGAATTATCTCGGTGATTGCGTCGTTGCCTAGTTGCTCGACTACTTCGGTATAGGGAGTCGGTGACGGGTTCAGAGGTACCTACTTTTTTCTTCTCCGAACTGTATCTGCCATTTTGACGATGAAAGCACGTTTTCGACGTCTTAAAGGTTTTCGAAAACAAGGTTAATGGGTGTCTTTTGTGAAAATCGTCGCTTTCAAGTGTGCTCGAGATGGGCCCGAAAAGGTAATCCTGATGAAAGTTTTCCCCTAGTCATTCATAAAGTTTTTCTTTTTTCGCGCTTAAATGCTTCGACATCAAAATCTTTTCGTACAGATGGTTACCTCGAACGTCTATTTCAAGGCCCAATACTTTCCTTATTTATAACGTTAATTCGACGTCGGCAGAAATTAAAGCAGATAACAAAATTGTACAAGTTTGGAAAGTATGTAGGAGCGAGACGAGAATGTGGTGATTAAATTTGTCGTAATTTTAACGTAATCAGAGGACTAAAAATTTTGTTTTAGTTGAGATCATTGAGTTATCTTGACGTTTGTACAAAGTTGGAGGAGTTTTGAGAATTCAAAAGCGAATGGGGAAGTTTTAAAGTTGATAAGATTTTGTATGTTGAATTGTTGAGACAATTACTAATTTCCAGGCTCTTCGTTTACTCGTATTTGAGTTGATTAAAATGACTCAAAAGTATCGATCATCAATTTGAAAATACTCGAATTGGCCTTAAAGTTTGATTGAACTCGCGAGTTGTCGATGTGCTTATATTTTGTAAGTTGTACACTCTTCACAAATAAGTTGTGCATCCCTATCTTCCAAATTTCTCTCATTTTTGTTCTGAACTGAAACAAAAGATTCGATAATATTGGGAAACAATTCCCTACCTTATCTCTTATGTCGCATTTTCTTAATTTTTTTTTCAATTTTGACTCTTTTAGAAGTAAGTCGTGCACCCACTTTCTAGAAACATTTAAATATTCAAGCTTTGATTTACTGTGGTATAACCTCGAAGAATTCATTTTTCTTAAAAAATAAGTTTCTTCAAGTTTATTTTAATTTTACCCAAAACTGGTTTTCATGGTAGCATAAGTTGTGCACCCAGTTCAAATAACACTACCATTTCCAAGCTAACCTTCATCCACAATGTTCATAATTGCCTTTAAAATTTATGCTTCTCCTCATTTCACTAAACTTGGGCAACATAACACCTTTACATCGAGCACATCGTCCTTATAAGTTGATAAGTTGTGCACTCACCGACTCATATCTTTCATCCGGTGTCTTCAGATTACTCTTCACTTCGATATTTTCACTTTGCTTGTAGTTTTGATTGGTTTGAAATGCACACTGCACGTTAGTAGTTGATTTGACGAGTATTGAATTAGCACAATTTCTGAAACATGTCCACTCTATTGACCTTTGGCAACCTAATAATCAAAAGTATCACATTTAAATCGCAGGAACGAAAAATCATCCAACCAGGACGATTCCTCCAGATGGTACAACATTCTCAGAAATCAAATTTGGCCAAAAGATCACCAACGAAGTGGCTCCATACAGTTACTGGAACATGCAATTTTATCAATCAGACCCAGCTTACGTGAAATTCGATTATAGTTTTCCAAAAGGTGCTAGTGTGGCTGTGTACGGACGTAAGAATGCTTTGCCAACTCATACGCAGTATCACATGGTCGAATTGTTGAATGGAGTCAGAAATAGGGGGACGAGGACGTCACATGTGAGTCACTTTCTTCACACATTTGTCATATACGATGTCCGAACGAGTATTTTGATATTGTTTCTTGTCTCCTAGCAGCAAACCAGTGTCGAGAAAGAAGTTACTCACTTTTTGGAACCTGGCCAGTGGTTCTTGTCTTTGTATAACGATAATGGAGATCCGGCCACTATTTCGGTGATGGCTGCCATCTCTGAAGATATGACTCAGAGTTGTCCGAATGGTTGCAGTAGCCGGGGACATTGCGTACTTGGAAGGTGCAAGTGTAATACTGGATTTGGAGGCGATGATTGTAGTCAAAGTAAGTTATTGGAGATTATCCCACATTCAGAGTCCATAAACAGGATATACCAACAATCAAATATTTTGTAGATGTTTGTCCGGTGCTTTGTAATCAACGTGGAGACTACATCAACGGAGAATGCCAATGTAACCCTGGATGGAAAGGTAAAGATTGCAGTTTAAGATACGACGAGTGCGAAATCCCCGATTGTAACGGACATGGGCAATGCTCCAATGGCCAATGCGTGTGTATACGAGGATTCAAGGGCAAATTCTGCGAAGAAGGTAAGTCCTCAGTTGAAAATCTTCTCCACAGAAGTAAATATCACATCTAATTCAAAATATTTTCTTCAGTTGATTGTCCACATCCAAATTGCAACGGTCACGGATTCTGTCTGGAAGGAACTTGTGTCTGTAAAAAGGGATGGAAAGGAGTCGACTGCAGTCAGACGGACAAAGATGCTCTGCAATGTCTTCCCGATTGCTCTGGTCATGGTAAATTCGATCTAGAAACTCAAACGTGCAACTGTGATCCTCTATGGTCTGGTGACGACTGCTCCAGAGAACTCTGCGATCTGGATTGTGGTCCTCATGGTCATTGTGTTGGCGAAACGTGTACTTGTAACTTGGGTTGGAGTGGAGAATACTGTAATGTGAAATTATGTGACCCGAGGTGAGGATTGATGCCATTTTTGATCTCCTGAATTTCCTTATGACCCCAAATTGCCGATTCTGATGCCAAAAATGATCTGTATAGGTGTAACGAACATGGCCAATGTAAGAATGGAACCTGTCTCTGTGTGACCGGCTGGAATGGTAAACACTGTACCTTGGAAGGTTGTCCAAATTCCTGTTCTGGACATGGCCAATGCAGAGTAAACATCGATAACGCTTGGGAATGCCAATGTGCCGAAGGATGGTACGGTAAAGACTGCAATACGCAGTTGGAGCTGAACTGTAACGATCAACGTGATAACGATAAAGGTAACTTTATAACCATTTTCAAAAGGTTTCATTCATTTTACTCGTGCGTTCTCGAAAAAAAAAAAAAAAAAAAAAAAGGATACCAATGGCAGCCTACAAGCTGCGGCTTTATATCGCCATAAACGTCCTCTACCTACGTGGAGACCTTTAACAAATGTAAAAATTTCCAGATGGTTTGACCGACTGCGAGGATCCGGAATGTTGTAAAAACGAAGCGTGCAGAAATAGCCAATTATGCGTTTCCGCTCCGTTGCCCAAAAACATACTGAATAAAAAACAACCTCCCATCGTTACGGCCTCCTTTTTCGAACGCTCCAAGTTCCTAATCGAGGAAGGAAGCCTGCAGAATTACGCCAGACAAGATAATTTCAACGAAAGGTAACGAAATTTCATCCTTTTATTTTTATCGTTACTAAAAGGCCTACCTACCTACATCGAACATAAATAGCTTGTCCCTAAATTTATACCAACTCGCACGAGTTACTGGTTTTTTCCCTCTTATCTCGATGATAAATACGAATAAAAAAATGAATTTTTAAAAATACGAATTTTTTCGTAGGTAGGTTAATCATCTTGATAGCACTGTTGCTCTTCTTCTTGTTTTTTTTTCGCTTTTGTGACCATGTGAAACTATTTTCTCCAATACTGTCTTGTCGTCTTCCATTTTTTTGTAATTTATGTTTATTAGGTATGTTCTTTTTTTTATTGGTCGGTGAATGGTGGAAGTATTGAGTAACCGGGTTTTTTAATGTTATGTATTGTTGTTTATTGATTTTTTCACAATGGCGTGAATATGGACTCGGAACGGCGTAAATGCCTATTTTACGTGAAATTTGAATTATTACCCTGCGTATTTTACTTGAGTACAGACAAAGACTCAGATTTTTGTCCAGAATATAAACATGAGTTTACCAGAAACTATGTATTTTTAATTTATTTGAGAACAATTAGAACCAAAAAAATTGATAAAAAATTATAATTTTTCAAGAAACATAATTTTATGCATTAAAAAAAAATTACCTTGATGAATTGAATTTTGGCAAAAAATAATTTTAGGTAGTTGAGAAAAAAATTGATTTTCCTCGAGTTAAAAAATTTTGTCACCTGAAAAAATGGGTAAAAATTGAAATTTATTCAAGAGACCCGTTTTTAATTTCTTTCTCATTCTGCTGAAGTCTCAAATAACTTTTAAATTTTAAAAAAACAGCATTTTTGAATTGGAACCCATATACTTATTAAAAAATCGGAACAAACAAATTAAAAAATTGGAACAAATAAAAAAATGATTTTATCTTAAAAATTGAGAAAATTTTGATATTTTTGAGTTTTTTCTTGAAATAAAAATTGAATTGAAAAAATAGGTAAAAATTTAATTTCTTGGAATTTTAAAAGTTTCACAAAATGTATGATAGAAAAAAATCTGAACAAGAAAAATTGGCGAAAATCATCAGAGATTTTATTTTAAAACTCTCCTAGAATGTGAATCATTTTGTTTTAAACATTTCTGACGTAAAAAAAAAATCGAAAAAAATTTGTTTAAAATAAAATTGATTTTTTTAAAGACAACTTTTTTCATAAATTTTGAATGAATTTTGACAAAAAATGGTGTTGAAGATTGACAAAGAAATTCTCAATTTTTTTCATTAGATTCAAAAAGATTTTTAAAAATGATGTTTTTTCAATTTGATTGTTTAATATTCAGAAATTTTTAATATGATTTTTTTTTTTGAGAAATTATCATTTTTTATTCAAGAAAAAAGTTGGTAATTTTTTTAGCTGCCTATAAAGAAATTTGACGAAAATTGGAATTTTTGAATTTCTCATGAAATTTGGATTGAATAAGAAAATTTTGATATTATCTCAAATACATCAGAGAATTGATGAAAATTAAATTTTTGAACATGATAAATAATTTTTAAAATTTCTAACAAATTGTGAGTTAAAAATTAATGAAAATTAGAGATTTTTTTTTGAAAACTCTCTAGAAATTTTAAATGAGTTTTGGCCTGAAATAATTTTTGAACAAAACAGAGAGGAGATAAGATGTTTATATGACTTGAAAAAAAATTGATTTTTTTTTCTCAAGAATTGGATCGAAAATTAGAATTTTTTGAATCATAATTTTTTTAATACTCTCATTAAATTTCGAATGAATTTTGAAAAATTGAGAGAATTTTTTTTGGTATTTTTTCGTAAAATAGAATTTATTAATAGATGGTAGGTGAATATTTAATTTTTTGTGACATGATTTTTATTTGTTTTGAATGTAATTTTAAGTTAATTTCTATGAAAAATAATTTTGAAAAATTTTCAAAAAAATTGGGGTTAAAAACATTTTTTGAAAAATATCTTGAATGAATTTTGGCATTAAATAATTGATAAAAAAATTTAGATAAAATTGAAAGAAAAAAATGGCGAATCTTAAATGTTTTTTGAGACATACCTACCTAATTTTGCAAAAAAAAAATTAAAAAGATTTTTACAAGAAATATTTTTAAAAATACGTTAAAAAATTGGAAACATTTTATTTTTTTGGACGTGGTTTTCTAAAAAAAACTGCAATGCTAAATGAATTTTGATTGAAAAAATGAGGAAAAAGTTGCAAAATTTTTAAAATGCAAAAATTTGTTGAAAATTCGATTTTTTTTTAAAACTCTTTCCAAACTTAGGATGAATTTCAAAAAAAAATCATTATGAAAAATTAGAAAAAATCTCGATTTTTTTCAAATAAAAATATTTGGAAACCAAAAAAAATAATTTTTGGGAAAAATGTTTTTTTTTTTTTTTTTCAGACATGTTTGGGAAAAAAATCAATATTGCTAAAAATATTTTAAAAACATTTTTTGTTGAAGATGATTCGAATCGAAAAGCAGTTCACTTTTTTTTAATAGGTAAGATTAAATTTTCTATTGAAAAGAAAAAAAAAACTGTTATAATCTGAAGCTGGACTGATTTTCATTCAATTTTCGAATATTTATCAACTGGCAAAATTACCGAAATTATTATGCAATTGCAGTGTCGCCATATTCTCGCCAATATAGAAAGTTTTATACGAGTTATGTATTAAGATAGTGCTACTAGCAATGTAGTAAGTGTTTTTTTGGTGTATGTGTGTAAAATGTAACTGTGTACTCGTTTCAACCCTTACAGAATGTTGAGAAAAAAAAATCAAAAATTCAAATCGATAATTCTAAAATTGAAAACAAAAGTACAAAAATTTTTAATCCAAAAATTACGATATATCGTTTGCTAGTAGCACATACGTACATATAAAAAAAACACGAAAAAAAAGTCTGAATTTGACAATAAAATTTATTTTAAAAACCTCTCTCTTAACGCTGCTAGCAATAATTGGAGACATCTAAACACAAGGTAAGAAATATTCAACAATATTCAAGGAAATTGAGAGATATATATATATTTTTTTTTTTGTTAGCATCCGTACTATATATTTTACCATAATATTAGAGTAGAGACGTAGTTAGAGTACCGTGAAAATAGGGTTTAAAAAAAAATTAAAAGGTAAAAAAAAAGAAAGGACGAAACAGGGAAACAAAAGTAAAAGGGGGGGGGGGCTTACCACGATAATGCGGGCGCACACAATACAATTCCGATAAATCTGTAAAGGTTTCGCTTTTATTTTAATAATGTACGACTTCGTTATTTCGTTATTATGATAAAATTACTCGATGTAATTTTAATAAGTGTACGAAAAAAAAAGGGTTACGTTTTGTACATGAAAAATGTAATTATTACATATGCATGTTTTATCGATTGAATTCTATATCCTTGATTCCTTTGTGTAATTGTCTGTTGCAATATCCTTTTTGTTTGCGCTTTTGTATGCAGCTTTTACTCGTATTATACTACGTACCTATGTATACAAACAAACACGTGCGCTGTTTTTCGGACAGCCACTCAGGGCTGGTTATTTTTCATCAGTTCGAGAGCTCGATTAGGACGACGAAGCATGGAAAAAAGATGGGGCTGTGTTGTAGATGTGACGCATATTTGAATTTGAAAAAAAAAAAAATTATGCTTAATAGGCTTTTGGAAGAGTGTATAGGTTTTTGCAGGTATTACGAGGATGGCGTATTTAAATAATGGTGTTTTTATTTATAGTCGATCGGCGGTGGTTCGAGGAAGAGTTATTACCAGTATGGGTATGGGATTGATGGGTGTCAGAGTCAGCACCAGTACTCCACTCGAGGGATTCACTCTGACACGTGAAGATGGCGAATTCGATTTACTAGTCAATGGAGGCGGAGCTGTTGTACTGCAATTTGGACGTAGCCCTTTTAAACCGCAAAGTTACGTTACCTATGTTCCATGGAATGAGGTAAGTTCACCCTCGAAGACTTCGAAGATTTAATAATTCATCCGTATGGGTAGATTCTGGGATATTAACGACGTTCTGTTGCAGATTGTCATCATCAACACTGTTGTCATGTCGTTGGGTGACGAAAAAGCAGTCATTGTCATTCCTCAGACTTGCAAATCGCATAATTACGATGTCATGAAACCGATTGTACTGGCTACGTGGAAACACAGCTTCCAAGGAGGGTGCCCGGATAAAAGTGCCATATTGGCAGAGTCTCAGGTGATTAGAAGTGAAGCCAAATTGATCCACTGGAGTGAAAATGTACTCATATTATTATTAAAAATTGTTATTTTGTAGGTGGTTCAAGAAAGCGTTCAAATACCAGGAACTGGATTGAATTTAATCTATCATAGTTCCAAATCACCCGGATACTTGTCCACAATCCAGCTCCAGTTGACCCCTGATGTTATCCCCCAAACTCTAAAATTGATCCATTTGATTATCGCCATCGAAGGTATATTATTCGAGAAAACCTTCGAAGCTGATCCGAATATTCGTTACACTTATGCATGGAACAGATTGAACGTCTACAAGTAAGTTTCATTTGACTTCTCTCAAGAACTCTTACTTAGAAGACTTAGGAACTAATTTTTGAAATTTTCTCTCTCTCTCCCTCCTTAGACAACGAGTCTACGGTGTGACCACAGCCATAGTAAAAGTAGGCTACGAATATACCGATTGCAAAGACATCCTGTGGGATACTCAGACGACCAAGTTGAGCGGAAACGACATGAGTATCTCGGAAGTCGGAGGCTGGAACTTGGATATCCATCATAGATATAATTTCCACGAAGGCATTTTGCAAAAAGGAGACGGATCTAATATCTATCTCAAACATAAACCTCGAGTTATTCGGTCTAGTCTGGGAGATGGACATCAGAGAGCTCTGGATTGCTCGGATTGCGATGGAAGTTCTGGAGAAAAGACTCGACTTTTGGCTCCGGTCGCTTTGGCTGCGGCTGCTGATGGATCTCTGTTCATTGGTGATTTTAATATGATCCGGAGAAGAATGGTGGATGGCGTTGTTAGGACTGTAGTCAGATTGAAGTAAGTTAATTTTGAATAAAATTTAATTTCGAACAAGATTTGAAAACAAAAAAACTGAAATTTAAAACCAATTAAAGATGAATTTTTAATAAAAATAGACTTTCTATCTTGAAAAAAAAAAAAATGAAAAATAAACACTATTTTGAAATTAACCTGAAAAAATAAACGACAAAATTTTCGAAAGTAAAGTTTGAAAATTGGCGATTGAGAAAGTTATTTTGGAAAAGAAATGGATTTTCAACATATAATATTTCAAAGTTGAATTTTTAACAACATTTGAAAAAAACTACTTCGAAAAATTTATAAAAAAATTTTTAATTCTTTTTTTAAAAATTTTATTTAAAAAATAGAGAAAAATTCCATTTTGACATCAATTTAAAAAAACAATTTTTGAAAATTTATTTTATAGGTAATAAATTTTAAAAATTGAGTTTTTTGAGAAAATTTCCAATAATTTAAAAATTATTTTTCAAATTAAAAAAAATATTTATGTATTTATGTAATTTTTAAAAAAATACTTATTGACAAAAAATTCAATTCTCGCTGCTGTTTTAAAAAAAATTTCCGAGTCACAAACAGATTATTTTTTATTATTTTTTTTTTTATTATTCTGGAATTCATAATTTGAAAAAAAGATATATCTTGACTCTAATTTTTTTAAAAATAACAAAAATTTGAAAAAAACGTGTTTTTTGACAAAATTTTTAAAACTTTGAAAAAATTGGTAGATATTTCTTCATATTTTGAAAATTTTTAAGTTTAAAAAAAAAATTTAATAAATCTTTAGTTGTATAAAAATTTTAAAGATGTCATTTTGAGAAAAATTTAAAAAAAAAATTTATCAAAAATTTGAAAAAACCAGTTTTCTTACCTATTTATTAGGTATTATTATTTTTTATTTTTTTTTTTACAAAATTCACAAAAATTTACTGAATAATTTTTGAAAGAAATCATTAAAAATTTACAACAAATTTTCTGTATACAACTCGATTTTTAACAAAATCACGAAAACCCTGTTTTAAAAGAAATAAAAAAAAAATTGTCAACAATTTGTAAAAGATATGTTTTTTGAGGAAATTAATTTCCAAAAAACTGAAAATTGTTTAAAATTTGTTTATAAATGGAAATCGTATTTTAAACAAAATTTTAAAAGAATGACAACAGGTTTTTTTTTAATAAAAACTTTTTGCAATACTTGCCTAACTTCTAAAAGTTGAAAAAAAAATTTGATAGAAATTTTTTTCAAAATAAGTAGGTAGGAATGTTTTTAGAAAAATTTTCTCAAAATTGTTTTTTGATAAAAATTCACATAAAATTGAAAATTATATTTTTTCAATTGAAAAAGTAGAGTAGGTAAGTATGCTTTCAACAAAAACCTCATTTTCAAAACTGTTCACATAAAATTCATTTTTGGAGAAAATTTCAAAAATTGATTATTTTTGTAAACATTTTCAAAAATTTAAAACTAGTTTTTTTTTCTTTTTTTTTTCTTTGTTTTATTTTATTATTTTTTTTCAAATTGAAAAAATATTGATTCTCAACAAAATGTTATTATTACCTACCTAGGTATAATTTTTTTTTTGAAAAAATCCATTTTGACTACAATTTGAAAAAGAGCTTGGTTTTTGAAAAAAAAAATCCCAAAATCCAAAATTCAATTGTTTTGACTTTTTCAAAATTGGGAAAATATCAGTTTAAAATATTTTGACCACAAGTTCACAAAAAGGCAATTTTCTCCACATTATCAAAAAAAAAATGCTGAACTTCAAAAATTTCGAAAATTGGTTTCATTTTGAAGAAATTGAAAAAATATTTTTTTTGCAATATTTCCAAAAATTCGGAAATTATTCTTGGATAATATTTTTTAATAGGTTTAATTTTGATACAAATTTTCGAAATTTTAATTTAGAGCAAAATATTAAAAATTGGGTTTTCAACACAATTGATAAAAATCAAAAAATTATTTTACCAATATGGAAAAGTTCTTTCAAAGAAATTTTTTTTCTCAACTAAATAAAAAAAAAAAACTTAGTTTTCAACCTAATTATATATCTTTGTTAAAATAGACCCTAAAATGCCTCGAGTGAGCTAATATTGATGAAAATTGATTTCTTTGCAGTGTTACCAAAGTAGCGTACAGATATCACGTTGCCCTGAGCCCGCTGGACGGAACCCTATTCATTTCGGACCCCGAAAGTCATCAAATCTTGAAAGTTCGCGACGTAAACGACTTCTCCGACCCGGATCACAACTGGGAACCTTTTGTAGGATCAGGAGAAAGATGCTTACCCGGTGACGAGGCTCACTGCGGCGATGGCACCTTAGCCAGAGATGCCAAATTAGCATACCCCAAAGGTGTGGCAATTTCGGCCGAGAACATATTATACTTCGCTGACGGTACCAATATCCGAATGGTAGACAGAGATGGTATCGTTACCACCATTATTGGCAACCATATGCATAAATCTCACTGGAAACCGATGCCTTGTGAAGGAACTCTCAGCTTGGAAGAGGTAAATTGACGAAATTTGGAGATAAATTCGTCGAAAAAGGTGATTTATAATCGATCTATTTGTTTGTCTTAGGTACATTTGAGATGGCCTACCGATCTAGCAATCAATCCATTAGACAATAGCTTACATATTATCGACGATCACATGATCCTAAGACTGACAGCCGATGGTAGAGTGAAAGTGGTTGCTGGTCGACCACTCCATTGTCCTCCGACGGCGCATTTCGATACGGATTTGGAATTCGCCACCCAAGCTACTCTAGTCATGCCTCAAAGTATCACGTTTGCTACGAATGGCGATCTCTACGTGGGCGAATCCGATTCCCAGAGGATCAATCGTGTCAGGATTGTTGGTAAGTGGCTCTACGAATCTTTGAAAAAATTCAATAAGTTCCACGAATTAATAAAATGATGTTTTTTGACACAGGAACCGACGGTAGAATAATTCATTACGCTGGTTCGGAATCCAAATGCAATTGCCTGGATAAGAAATGCGACTGTTACGAGGAAAGTCATCTCCTCGCAGCGAATGCCAAGTTCAATACCATCTCAGCTATCGCCATTGCTCCCGATGGCGTCCTGTACATCGCCGATCAAGCCAATTATCGGTAAATTCTACCTTCTTACTCTTCTGAATTTCCCCCCTGAAGAATTTTCCACATATTAATCCATTCGTTAATTTTTCAGAGTCCGATCGATCACCACGAGCATCCCAGAAGAAACAGACGAACGCGAATACGAAGTCTACGCCCCAGAAACCCAAGAACTCTACATCTTCAACCGGTTCGGCCAACACATCGCCACCAAAAACATCCTAACCGGCGAAATCAGCTACACGTTCGCCTACAGCGTGAACACGAGCAGTGGAAAACTGAGCACAATTACGGATACAGCTGGAAACAAAGTCTTCCTCTTGAGAGACGGATCTAGTCAGGTTAATTCCATTGAAAATACCAAAGGACAAAAGTGCAGATTGAGAATGTCTCGTATGAGAATGCTCAGCGAGATCACAACTCCGGATAATTATAATATTACCTTCGACTACCACGGAGACACTGGGTTATTGAGGAGCAAGCTGGATTCGGCTGGAAGGAGTTACGTGTACCATTACGACGATTTCGGACGTTTGACCGGAGCTGTGACTCCGACTGGCAAAGCGATCAATCTGGCTTTCGATTTGAGCATCAAAGGTGCCACTGTCAAGGCTACTTACGACGATAAGCAATCTATTTCAATGACTGTGCGAGGATCTTCGGTGATTACCAAGACCGGAGAGTCTGAAAGACGTACTTCGATATCGAACGATGGAAGTTTATTGACTGTGCTACCTTGGGGAAGTACGATCAGTACGGAAATGGTACCTTATCCGATTTTGGCCGATATGGATACCATATTGGCGGAAAGTTATCCGGTACCTGCCAAGCAGAAGACGGAAATAGGCTCCGATTTGACGAACCGATTCGAATGGAAGTATTTCTTGAGGAAGGTGCCCATTGGATCGAAACAGAAAGCTCCTGCTACTGGTAAGTTCATCGAAATGGTTCAAAATATACTCTTATGAATCCAACTCCAGCCCTAATGATTGATTTTTTTTTTCGCAGGTAAACCTATCCAAGTTGGTAGAAAATTAAGAATCAATGGACAAAATCTTCTGACATTGGAATACGATCGTGAATCCAAAACTATGGCTGTGTTCTTAGACGATCATGTCGAATTACTCAATGTTACCTACGATCGTACCGCTAGACCCGTGAAATGGGTTCCTAAGTAAGTAGTACCTGAGTTTTCCAAAGGTTTTTTTTTTTTTTTGGTACAATGGGAAACTAATGAGTATTTTTTTCTATAGGAATAGCGCCTTTGCTGGAGTGCAATTAGAATACGACAGATTTAGCAGACTTAGTGTATGGCGTTGGGGAGCATTGACCGAAAAATACGGATACGATAGAGCTGGACGTCTTTCTGAGATTCGTTATGCTGACGAGACCTCGACTGTGTACGCGTTCAAGGATATGTTCAGTAGTCTTGTGAGTATTTTGAGAGATTTTCATTTAATGTGGATATGTTTTGGTTCTGGGTGGGAGGGCGTGGTTCTGGAATTTTGTTTGTGTCAAAAAAAGTCAAAAAATTTAAAATTCTCACAAAAAACATTAAAAATTAAAATGAGAAAATTTAAATGACGAAAAAAATTCCAAAAAAAGAGAAAAAAATAAACATCAAAAAATATTATAAAATCAGAAAAAAACGTAAAATTAGAAAAAATTGAAAATTAATCAAAAACGAGATGCTTTCATAACATTAAAAGTTAAGAAACTCAAAAATCATAAAAGAAAAATTAGAAACACTAGATTTCTTTCAAAAAAATTAAAAAAAGAAACAAAATTGAAGAGTCAGAAAATTTTTTAAAATCAACAGAAAAGTAATAATTTGAAAATATTAAAAAATTGAGAATTTGAAATATTACAAATTTTTCAATATCCCCTTTTAAAAAATTTTCAAAGTCATAAAATTAGGAAAATTTAAAAACACAGATGACTGAAATTTTTAAAAAAATTTAAAAATAGGTAAATTCAATATAAAAAATAGAAAAAAATAAAATTATAATAACCAATAATTGGTTTTAAAAAAAATCATGGAAAAATTCACATAAGTGAACAAAATAAAAAATTTAAAATTACCATTTTATAAAAATTCAAAATTTTAAAAATTCAAAGATCATAATAAATTTAAAATATTCGAAATTTAAAACATTTGAACATGCATCATTAAAAATTGATTTTATATTAGGTACCTACTAAAAATTTTCTATAAAATTGAAAGTCGATAGAAAACGACATTATTTATTTTCAAAATTTTGAAAAAAATTGTTGATGCTAAAAAATACTTTAAGATTTAAAAAAAAATAAAAAGTAATAAAAATGCGAATGTGAAAAAATTTAGATTTCCAAATAAATTGAAAAAATTAAAAAATTACTTGGGTTTTTAAGAAAATAGAGAATTTATCTTATCAAATGGTCTGGTTAATTAATTCAGAAAAAATTTTCGTAGAAAAATTCAGATGGAATGAAATATTTTAAGAAATATAAAATATTAAACATTTTTAAAAATTCTAAAATCATGAAAACTGAGAAAATTTATAAATTTAAAAAAATCGAAAAATTATAGCAACTTGGAAAATTCAAAATTATTTGTATAATTGAAAACACGTTTAAAAATTTATAAAACTGAAAGATTTAAGAAAATGAAAAATTCCAAATTATCAAAATATTCAGAAAAAATTATAAAAATTTAAGATAAACCTTGTGGGGATTAAAAAAATTCAAAAATTAATCACTTCGAAAAGAGGTAGGTACTACCTACAAATTTGAAAAAATAAAAGTAATAAAAAATTGAAATTTTTAAACTAGTAAAATTTTTAAAAAACAAGAAAAAAATTGAAATTTTTAAACGAGTAAAATTTAAAAAAAAACAAGAAAAAAATTGAAAATTGGAAATTATTTAAAATATTTAGAAAAAAGATCTTACATGTTCAGATGATTAAAAAATTTTCATTTTTCTCCATTAAGGTTTAATTAGTCTTCTCATGTCTTTCAATTTTTTATTCAATTTCATGGTTTTTTATTGTGTTGGTAAATTTTTTAATTTTTGCTTTTTTCACGATTTCTCAATTTTTGTCTTTTTTAAAATTTTTGAAGTTCTGTACTCACTTTTTTTTTTTATTTTAAATTTCTGTCAAAAAATTTCCAAATTTCTCTCCACTTTTTTTTTTTGAATTTTTAAAGATTTTTGATTTTTATCAATTTTTAATGTCTTATGAATTTTGAATTTTTCCTCATTCCTTCAGTTTTTAAAAAAAATTTTAATTGTTTAAAATTTTCCAATTTTTATAATATTTAACTTTTTTTTAATTTTTTAGATTTTTTCATTTAAAATTTTTTATAATTTTTTTTTCAATTTTTAGTATTTTATAGGAATATTTTATTCTTTTTTAATTTACCTGTTTGTAATTCTTTGCATTTTTGTAATTTTTATATTTTTTTAACCATTTAAAATTTTAAAATTTTCTAATTTTGATGACTTTTTGATTTTTGAAAAAAAAAGATTGTTATCATCTCAAATTTTTTAATTTTCCAAACGATTTTTTCTTTTTTTCGATCATTTCTTGTGCCACCAAATTTCTTGATTTTTCAAAATTTCTCAATTTTTTAAAATTCCTTAATTTTTTAAAATTTCTCAATTTTTCAATATTTTTCAATTTTTCAAAATTTCTTAATTTTTTAAAGTTTCTCAATTTTTTAAAATTTCTTAATATTTTAAAATTTCCTCATTTTTTAAAAACTGATAATCTTTTTGAGTTCCGCATTTCAAATTTTGTAAAATCGAGTTTATTTTCTGCGAATCTCGTGAACTTAAAAAAACTCATAAAAATATTTTCTTTTTACAGCCACTGAAAGTAACCACCCCTCGAGGCAGCGACTACCTACTCGAGTACGACGACGCCGGAGCCCTGAAATCCCTAACCACTCCACGAGGCCACATCCACACCTTTAGCTTACAAACCTCGCTCGGATTCTACAAATACCAATACTACTCTCCAGTCAGCAGACATCCGTTCGAATTACACTACAACGAAGAAGGCAAAATTATGGCCAAATTGTACCCTCATCATTCCGGAAAAGTGACCTACGTTTACGACCAGTCTGGACGTATCGACACCGTCTTGACCGGATTATCTTCCATCCACTACACCTATCAAGAAAGTACCAACTTGATTAAGAATATCGATACAATCGAGCCTGGATTCGAACTGAAAAATGAATTCAAATATCACGGAGGATTACTTAAGGATGAAAATCTCAGATTTGGTACCAAGAGTAACCTACACAATGTCCAGATTAAGTAAGTATAGTTTGGCCACCTCTCATCGAGGGTATTTTTGATCAATTTTATACGACCGGTTCGATTAATGGGTTGATTTTCTTTGCGAAGGTATCAGTACGATGGAAACGCTCGAGTATCGTTGATCGAGGTCGCAGTCGATAATAAAGATTTGCCAACGATGCACGTAAAATATAATCCAAATTTGGGCAGTTTGGAGAGTATCAATGATCTGAGAATTTATAGGAATGCTTTCAACCGGTCTGTTGTCCAAGACAATGCCAAGCAATACTTCATGGTTACCGAATGCGATTCTCATGCCAGAATTAAGACAGTTACAGTGAATATTAAATCTTTAGATGTCTATAAGTAAGTTTTCTTTGTTCTAGAACTTTTTAATTTATTTCTGTATTTTTTGGAACCGATTTAATCTTTCTATTTATTTGCAGAATGGAATTGGAATACGATTCTAGGAGTAGAATATCCAATCAAAAAATCATCTATGGCCGGAATACGATCGTCGACAAGATGGCCTACAGTGCCGACGGCCACTTACTCGAAGTAATCGGTAAAAGCACCTGGAAATACTTATACGATGAAAATGGCAACGCTGTCGGTATCGTAGACCAAGGCCAGAAATTATCCCTTGGATACGACAGCGGCGACAGGATCGTCCAAGTCGGTGACATCGAACTGAAAGGCTACGACGTCCGTGGCTTCGTCGTCCGCAACGGCCAAGCTAAGCTCAGCTACGACGAAAGTGGCCACCTCAGTCATGCCACAGATGGCGAAACCTTCAGCACATTCTACCGCTACGATCACCGAGGCAGGCTCATCTCGATCCACGACACCACTGGAAACGTGACCCAATTCCTCTACACCGATCCTCACCGACCCGAGCTCATCACCATTCTACATAATCCGAAACACAGACGCACCTATACCTATCTGTACGACGACAATGATGTCCTAGTAGCCATCGAGTCGGCTGACCAAAGATATTACGTAGCTCCGGATCAGAATGGATCGCCAACGGTGGTATTCGACACGAATGGAAACGTCGTCAAGGAAATCAAACGCACGCCGTTCGGTAAAATCATCTCGGATTCCAATATAGCCCTCTATATTCCGGTCGGTTTCCAAAAAAGTGTACCGGATCCGCATACCGGACTCGTGTATCTGAATAAGAGATGGTACGATCCGAGTGTGGGACAGTGGATGACGCCGGATTGGGAGAAATTAGCTAATCAGATGACCACGCCTACGGATATATTTATTTATCGATTCCATAACAACGATCCGATTAATCCGTTCAAGTTGCAGAGAGTCAATTATATGACTGGTGAGTTGAGAGTTGAGATGATGTTAGGGTTATTTTAATCGTCTTTGATTCGGATTTTAATGTGTGGTTTTTTATTATCGTAGATCTCAATAGCTGGATGCTAGTTTACGGTTATAACACCAAAGATATGCTAGGATCGGCTTACATGCAGGATATGATACAGAAACCAACCGCCCAGATTAATTCGCCTCAATTAGCACCTGATTTCGGTCTTATGTCTGGTTTGCAGTGTATTGTCGATAAGGTAAGTTTGAATTATTGATCCTAAAATAGATATAAGCCTCTGAATGGAACATCAATTTTGAAAAAATTTGGATTGAATAAATGAATAAGTAGATTGAATTGAAAATTTAAGAAATCTGAAATTTCAAATGGATTTTTCAAAAAAATTGATTGAGAAAAAATTTTAAAAATTTTTCACTTGAAAAAAAAATATTCTCCTAAAATTTTAAATGAATTGACAGATTTTTTAACGTAGAAAAAACTTGGATTTTTAATTTTTTCAAAAAAAAAATATATATAATATATGATTGAGAAATGAAAAAAAAGTGATTTAAAAAAATTGTGAAAATTGATTTTTTGAGACGTTATTTGAGAAAAAATATTCTGAAATAAAATGGATTTTTACAAAAAAAGTTTTAAAAAATTGAGCTATTTGAAAATTTTTCAACTTGGAAAAAATTATCTTAAAATGATAAAATAAATTTGAACCGAAACAAATTTTTTTAATGATGAAAGTTGACTTTTTATTTTTAAACAAATTTTTATAAAAATATATTTTTTTCAACTTGAAAATTTTTTAAAAGATTTTTGACCTGAAAAAAGTATTCTCTTAAAAGTTAAAATTTCTAATGAATTTGAACTTTTTTTTTTTTTTTTTTTTTGTAATGGTAAATTTTTTTGAGACATGATTTTTTTTTTCAATTTTGAAACTCCTGTAGGTATGAATTTTGGCATAAAAGAATTTTTAAAAACACTGAAAAAAATTGAACGAATTGCGGCTTGAAAAAAATACCTAAAATTTTAAATGAAATGGACTGAAAATACTTCTTTAAAAAATTGGAGCGAAACTTTCATCTTTCATTTTTTTTTTCTCTTTTTTTTCTTTACTTACATATGTAAAATGATTCGTGAACTAAAAACATGCGAATTGAATAAAAACATTGATTGACATTGAATTTTTTTGAGACACTTTTTTTTTTTAAATCTCCTGGAATTCTAAATAAATTTTGAGTTTTTTTTTTCAAATTAAGAAATTTAAAAGGTTTTTGGCCTAAAAAATATAACTAATACTTTTTCCTAAAATTTGTAATGAATTTGGACCGAAAATAATTTTTTCAACCGTGAAAATTATTGTTTTCTTGAGACATGATTTTTTTTTTAAAGTGTTACGAAATTCTCAATAAATTTTTACGAACGAGTAATTTTTTCAAATTGAAAAAAATAAAAAATTTTGACTCAAAAAAAAAATAGGTATTTCTCCAAAATTTCAAATGATTTTGTACGGCAAATAAGTTTTGTTATGGTGAAAATTGACTTTCTGAGGAGTGATTTGAAAGAAAAATTTTCCTCTATTATGAATTTCAGCATAAAACAATTTTTGAAAATAATGAGCAAAATTTGAAAGAATTTCGACTTGAAAAAAACTTTTAAATTTTTTTAATGAATTTAAACAGAAAATAATGCGTAGTAAAAAAATTGAGGAAAATTCAATTCTTTTCAAATTAAAAAGATTTGTGAATTTAAAAAAAAAAAAATAATAATTTGAATAAAAAAGTTAATGAAAAATGAATTCTTTTGAGACACGATTTTTTTACAATATTTTGAATAAATTTTGAAGAAAAAAAAATGATAGAGAAAAATTGAAAATTTTCAAATTAAATTCTGTGAGAAAAAATTTCCTCAGATGAATAATATGGCAAAAAAAACGAAATTGAAGTTTTAGAAAAAAAATTTAATTAAAAAAAATATTAAAATTCCTCAAGATAAATTTTTTTTAAATTTGACTGAAGTTTAATTGAATGAATTTCTGTTTATAAAAAAAATGAATTCAAGAAAAATCTTTTTAAAAAGTTATATTTTGTCAATTTTGAAAATTTGTCATCTAAAAAAATGAAAAGTGAAAATTTTCAAATAATGATTGAAAAAACATACTAAATAGATTTTAGATGAATTATTTATTGTATGACAATAAATAATTAATTTTGAAAAATTGAAGAAAAAATTGAAAGATTTTCAACTTAAAAAAAATTTAATCAAGAAAAAATTGATAAAGAATTAATTTTTCAAGAGACATGATTTTTTCATGAATTGACTGAAATTTTTCACGAATTTCAATGGAAAATGAAGTTAATTCAAAAAAAAATCGTTCGAGTTTAAAAATTTGTCAACTAAAAAAAATTGTAAAAATTGCAACAATTAAAAATCCATAACAATAAATAATAATTTTTTATCGAAAAAATCTACTAAAATTTCAAATGACAAAAAAATGATTCATTTTGAAAAATTGAGGAAAGAAATTGAATGATTGTGAACTGAAAAAAATTAATCAAGAAAAAATTGGTAAAAATCTCGATTTTTCAAAAAACATGACTTTTTTCATAAATTGGCTGAAATTTTTATTGAATTTCAGGGAAAAGGAAACTTAATTCAAATAAATCGTGCAAGTTTGAAAATTTGTCAACTGAAATATAAAAAATTGTAAAATTGAAAATCGTTTAAACATAATTTTTTTATTGAAAAAATCTACCAAAATTTTGGATGAATTTTAACAAAAAATATTTTTTAATTATTTAGAGAAAATTGAAATATTTGCAATTTGAAAAAAATGCGTGAAAAAATGAATTGACTAAAATTTAAAATAAATTTCAACCACCTATGAATCAATTTGTTTTAGAATGATTGAAAGTTCTCATTTTTTCGAGTTGAAAAATTTGTGAACTGAAAAAAAAAAATTTTCAATAAAAATTACAAAAATAGAATAATGTAGTTTCAGGTGAATTTTGTCAAAAAAATAATTTTGAAAAATTCTAGAAAAATTGAAAATATTTGTGAAGTGAAAAAATAGTTGAAAATGAGAAACAACATTTTCGAGTTGATGAATTTAGTTCCAAAAAATTTGAACCAATTTAAAAAGGTACAATTTTATATGTTGGAAAATGAGTAAAAATTCTCAAAAAAAAATTTGGTAAAAATAATTTATTAAAAAAAGAATTAAAAATTCGGAAAAAATACCTACAAAAAAAACATAAAAAAAATTAAGAATGAAAATAAAATTGTTAATCTCAATGCTCTGAGCAGGCTTTTATCAAAACTATCCCTTCAATTTACAATAATCCACCCCTACTCACGCAACGTATTTTTTTGCAGATCACCGAACAATTCCGAGACTTCGGCTTCGTACCTCAGCCCCTGCTCAAGATGGAATCCCGAACCAGAAACCTATTACCAAGAGTCGCCTACAGAAAATCAGTTTTCGGCGAAGGTTTATTAATTTCCCGAAGTGAAAGTGGTCGAGCCCTCATTTCAACCGTCGAAGGAGTCAATAGCGTCGTCCAAGACGTCATCACGTCCGTCTTCAACAATTCGCATTTCTTAGATCTTCATTTCACCCATCACGACCAAGACTTATTCTATTTCGTCAAAGTAAGTACCTAGCCCAATCAAATTTCCATCACCATCACCCATCCTTCTCAAACTCCCCCTCTCTCGATAACATTTCACTCACATACATTTTCACCATTGCAGGATAACCCATTAAAAATACGAGACGACAAAGAAGAACTACTCCGCCTCGGCAGCATGTTCAACGTCACCACCCCGGACACATCCGAAGGCAAAGAACTCCGACTGCACAGCTCCGATGCACTCATCTCCGTCCGATACGGCGTCGAACCCCAACAAGAACGTCATCGATTGCTGAAACATGCCCACAAACGAGCCGTCGAACGAGCCTGGGAGTTGGAAAAAACCCTCATCTCAGCAGGTCTCAGCGGAGCTCGAGGTGACTGGACCGAAGAAGAGAAAGACGAGCTGTTGTTGAGAGGTCGAATCGAAGGATACGATGGCATCGACATCCACAGTGTTCAAAGGTATCCGGAATTAGCCGATGATCCGGGTAATATCGCTTTCAAAAAAGACTCAACCAAAAGGAAACGTAGAAGGAGAAATCATAATAAGTCGTAAAGGTTTTTTTTTTAGTCATTTAGTTACGATGATTTTTTTTTTTGTTTTTTATTTATTGATTTTTTTTTTATGGTCGTACGGTTTCTCCGATACCGTTTCTTTATAATTATTATGTTACATGTAGAGAAATCATCGAAATAAACAAATTTGTGATATTAAATGATAACTTTATCTAAACTAACGTGTAAATTTGTGAATACGTTATTTTAATTTGAGAAAACAAAAATATTTTAAGTTACCTTCAGTTATTATGAATTACGTATTATTATAGTTTTGTTATTTATATATTATGTAAATACGTAATGTATCTTCAGCGTGTCTTTATCGTGTTTATTATTCGTGTATAGTATCTCCCTTCTTAATTTCGTTGATTACTTTTGTTTTTATTTTATTTTTTTTTAATTGTAAAGCGTTCGTTATATACAAATCAGTCATTAATTTATTATAAGTGACGCATTACAAATAATATTACCTTATTAAGCGATTAAAAATCAAAATACTACCTTAAGCGAGGTAACTTTGGCATCTGGAGTCTTACGATCTTCTTTTTTTCTTTTTTTTAATATTGTGAAATTGTACTTAACGACAGATCTCATTTTTATTTTACTGGAAATTTTGTCCTTTTTCCTCACACATGCCCAGAGATTGTCGAGTTACCTTGCTAAATGTGTTGTTAACCCTTCTGTCGAATAAATTAATACGTATTTATATGATAAGGTGTATTTTATAAGCGGTTGTAGAAACGATGTACACAAATCTTTTTCTTTTTCAATCTGCAATACTTACCCGGTTGTAGAGAGGGTGCTTCTTGTCCTTTTAATCATGTTCAGCAATACATACGATGTACATAACCGGATTTCTTATAAATTTCCATTTCGGTTCGCGTTAACAATACTCATACGTTATTTTTAATACGTTATAAATACAACAAATTTTCCTATATATTCTTGTTATTTATAAATACTCTCTTATCATAGAATATTTTATTTGACGATTGAAGACTCTTAGTGTAATATTTTTTTTTTTTAATTTTTTTAATTATGATTTTTTTTTTTTGTAGATTATATGTAGTTACGTAATATCTTTTACAAAATATTGTTTACCACTTTGCCAAAATAAAGAATTTGAAAAATTTGGTCGACTATTGATTTAGGGTTAGAAGAACCCCCGAAATTATCTCAATTTTTTGGAGATAAAAAAAAAATCGAAAAAATCGTTGTTTTTTTTTGAAAAAGAAAAACTTTTTGTCTCAGATTGACTTGTAAGGTGTCTAGGATGATGTATTTCGACTTGGGGAATCGATCTATGCGGTCAGGTTCCCGATCGGAGGCGAATTCGCAGAGATATGGACCATTTTCCGCAACTTAGAAACTAAGCATCAGATTTGAAAACCGATCGCATATTCGGGTTCAACGACCTCAATTTAGCCCCTAAACCGAATTTTAGCTCGATCTGTCCATAAATAACGTTTTTAAAAAATTAATTAAAATTGAAGCAAAAAAATGGCTCAGTTTGGGCTTTTTTGCAAAATTTGAAAAAAAAATTGTCGAAAATGGGCAGTCTAGGGGTCCAGATCGATAGAGTCGAACCCGACGATTGCAAATCTGCAATCAGATTCGAAATCTGATCAAAATTCGCGGACATATTAAGCGTCAAAGTTTGGACCAATCAGAAGTCGTCCCTTCCTCGCAGTCCATTGTTTTAAACTTTTTACAATATTACAGTTTCCAGAATACGTAGAAAATTGTTTTTGGTGTCTAATACGACTAAATCGAAGCTGTAGAGTTTAAATTTATTTCGAGCAGTGATGCCAACCTCGCGATATAAAAATTTTATTTCGCAAAGTTGGCAACCCTGAACTTTATACATGGCAAATTCGGATTCTACGACCTCGGTATAGTCCATTTTGACCCTTTACTCGACTTCGTAGGCCTTCTGGAAGCTGTGATATTGTTAAACGTTTAAAACAATGACCTGCGAGGAAGGGACGACTTCTGATTGGTCCAAACTTTGACGCTTAATATCTCCGCGAATTTTGATCCGATTTCGAATCCGATTGCAGATTTGCAATCGTCGGGTTCGACTTTATCAATCTAGACCCTTAGATGCCCAATTTTTGACAATTTTTATCAAACTTTGAAAAAAATCAACTTTAATGGGTCAAAATTCAAAAATTTACCACGCTCGTGTTTATGATCCGATTGATCTGAAATTTGGTTTATAGACTATTTTGAGGTTGTAGAATTCAAATTCGTAATTTGTTTCAATCAGGATTGCCAACCTTGCTAGATAAAAATTTTATTTTGCAAGGTTGGCAACAGTGATTTAAACAAATTACAAATTCAGATTCCCCGTACTCGAATTATGCATCCTAGACATTTGAACCTACTCCATAGGCCTCCGTTTTGTTGAAAATTCACTTAACATGGGATACATACTAGCATTTTTTTGATGAGTTATTGCGGTTGCCTAGTAAGGCGAAATTAAGGCAGAAAAAAGACTTCTCGAGCATACATTTTATCTTCCAGGAACCCCTATGGAGATGAATGAAAAGTCAATATCGACCATATCGATGTTGTAGAATTCAAATTTGCAATTTGTTTAAATCACTGTTGCCAACCTTGCGAAATAAAATTATTATCTCTCAAGGTTGGCAATACTGATTGAAATAAATAACGAATTTGAATTCTACGACCTTAAAATAGTCTATAAACCAAATTTCAGCTTGATCTAACTGTAAACAAGAGCCTGGCAAATTTTTGAATTCCGACCCCTTTCGAATTGATTTTTTTTTAAATTTGAAAAAAATTTGTCGAATCTGCCGTCAGTTTTTAGATTTGATGGTTAGCTCTCAAGATACAGAAAATGGTCCATATCTCGGCGAATTCGCATCCAACCTGGAAACTGATCGGGCCATTCGATTCACCTGGTCGGAATACCCCCTCCTAGACACCTCACACGTCGATCGGGGACAAAAAGGTTTTTTTTCAACAAAAAAAAATGAAGGTTCACCCCTTATGATTTTTTTCGATTTTTTTGATCTCCAAAAAAATTGAGATAATTTTAGAGTTCTTCTGACCCCTCAGAATCCGTAGAAAAAACGAAAAATTTTCATCTTCAGTTGACCAAAAAATATAAGGTTAGTAATTTTAAAAAAAATTACCCCCCCCCCCCCCAAAATACTTGCCCGAGGGTCTGATATTTTTGTCAATGTCTCATCACGGTTGACCTTATGGCATGTAAGCGATCGAAATCGGTTTCCTAGGGCAAACTAAATAGCCCCCTCTGTCCCCCTTAATTGCCCTTCACTTGCCAAGTTTGAAAATTCTTTGTGGGGTTTCTACTGCTCGTACCAAACAATTTTTAATGACCTTTTTTGTTCGAAATCCAATTCTAAACATTTTTGATTCAACTTTTCTCCTGTAGCTCAATTAGAAATCAAGATAAACGTGAAAACCCATCAAAAATGTGCATTTTGGGGATGAAGCACCGGCCGGATTTCGGTGGATTTTATATTTGTTAAAAAGGACACATTTCTGAGTACCTACCTAACTTCGTGAAAAAAATCTTTTCCCCCAATTAGTTCCAACCAACGTCATATTTCTGGCTCCGTAATATTTAGGCGTTATCTAGAATTACTGTTCCAATTTATGAATGAATAACTGAATTCCTAGAATTTATTTATCTGTACAGTTTCCTGAAGATTATTTAAACAAGTTGTTTTATTGCTGTATCAGTGTAGGTATCCTGTTTAGTGCAGATTGGAGTGCTGCTTTGTTACGGTTGAAATACCTAGAAGCTGTTTAATTGTGTTTCGGATCTAAGATTGATCGCACTTTTGCGAATGGTTTGGGCACAAGATGAGAACAAAGTTGAGATTATTTCTGCTTTTGTGCTTGATTAGTCAGGTAAGTAAGCAGTTGAAGGTATACTTTACATGAAGTAATTTTCCCAATTTTTTATATGTATTAATAAATTTCATCATATACACGTAGATGTACCGCTTCTCATATCAAGATAGATTGTATTTTCGCTGTAAAAATGACAGCCAGCTGAGCCAGCGCAATGAATACATTAGTAATAGATATGTTTGTGATTTTGAAAAAGATTGTTTTGATGGGGAAGACGAAAATATTGGATGTGGAGATAGAGAGGTAAGATGAACAAAATGTGGCTGCCATTCCTCTTTTGGTTGCACCCTGTTCCTTAATAATTACCTATCTAGAGGAGGGTCACAACATTAATTTCGTTGTCTCATGTCAACCAAAATAGGAATGAGAACTCTATTTGAAATCTGAATTACTTACCTGCCTTACGCCTTACCTACTTTCATATCATTCATATTTTACCATGATTTTCCTCATTTCCAAAGAATACTTGCGGTGGAGGAAAGTTTGCATGTGATGGTGGTCAATGTAAAAATGCAAGGTTGCGATGTAACACCATCAAAGATTGCCAAGATGGTACCGATGAATTAAATTGTGGTAATGAAATCCTCCTTTTTTCTTTTGCTATTTTTACCTAAAAAATTAAGTTTTTTAGGTATATAGAAGTCAACACCAATAGTAAAATTCTTTTTAGGAGATGAAGTAAATGTAAAGAATTGTACAGGGGATGACAAATTCCTATGCAAGGATGGACTAAGATGCCTGGGTATTGAATACACTTGTGATTCGGATTGCAATTGTTTTGATTGTTCTGATGAGAATGAAAATTGTGCATTACAAGGTGAGAAAATAGGCCTTGTAGTGCTTGATACTTAATTAAACTTGTGTAAGCTTGGCATCAATTTTCAGATAATGAATTTATGGAGAGGTGTCCACGCGGGTATTTTGTGCTTGGAAATGGCCCGAAATGCTTTTGCGATGGGAGTAACAACTCTGAAGTGTTATGTAATCGTAAGTACGAAAAAATTTCTGCATATATAGATACCCGAGCGGCACACTCGATCGATAATATCGGAAGATGTAACGTATCGATAAAAAATCGTTTGAAAATCTATAGATGTTCTCACGATATTATAAAGATTTATCGGTACAACTTCATAGGCAAAAAATCTAAAAACTATCGAATTCGATATTATTAAGATTTTATGACGATATTCGTCAACGATACTATGGACAAAGAATATTAAATTTATCGTCCACCGATTTTGTGCAGATATTTGAAACTACATTATCGACAAAGAATATTAAATTTATCGAATTCGATTTTTTAACGATTTTGTAAAGATATTTAAAACTATATTATCGACAAATTATATGAAATTTCTCGACTTCGATATTTTACCGATTTTTTGACGACATTTAAAACTATATTATCGACAGATTATATTAAATTTATCGAATCCGATTTTTTACCGATTTTGTAAAGATATTTGAAACTATATTATCGACACATAATATGAAATTTCTCGATTTCGATTTTTTAACGATTTTGTGACGATATTTGAAACTAAATTATCGACAAATAATCTGAAATTTCTCGAATTCGATTTTTTAACGATTTTGTGAAGATATTTAAAACTTTATTATCGACACGTAATCTGAAATTTCTCGAATTCGATTTTTCAACGATTTTATGACGATATTTGAAACTATATTATCGACACGTAATATGAAATTCCTCGAATTCGATTTTTCAACGATTTTGTGGCGATATTTGAAACTACATTATCGACAAATAATCTGAAATTTGTCGAACGATTTTTCAACGATTTTGTGACGATATTTGAAATTATTTCCAAATTTTAAAAATTGGTGAAAATTTTTCCAAGTCCAACTCGTCTGGAAGTACTAAACTGCCTATTATAAGCGTTTCATTGCTAATTCCTCAATGATAAGGTATGGCATAGTGGTTAAGGAAGAGGATTACCATGCAGGAGGTAGATGGTTCAAGCCCCACGGGTGGCAGATTTTTTATAATTTTTTTTTACTTTTTCTGAAATGATCCTCTTACCGTAACATGAATAGTGTGTTTATGCATAGTTTAATGTATTGATTATGCTAATTAATGATTTTTAATTATAGAAAAAGCTAGTAAAAGACGAAAAATCGAAATAAAAATCGATAAAAAATCGGCAGAATATCGAATTCGATAAAGAGTCGCAAAAGTTCCGCCTAAATCGTGAAATTATCTTTCGATATTATAGATATATTATCGATAAAATATCTTACTATAATCTCGAAATTTTTGCTAACTATAATTCGTCGATAATCTATCTATATATCGAAAGATAATTTCACGATTTATGCGGAACTAACGCGACACTTTATCGAATTCGATATTCTGTCGATTTTTTATTTCGATAATTTGTCGAGTGTGCTGCTCGGGTATTAGATATATGTTCAAATGATGTACATGTCTACGGAGTAAGTATTCTAACATATATAAATGCGTTTTAATATTTTTAGAAGTTGAAGACTGCACCTCCGAATCATCTTGTAGGCAGAGTTGCGCCAAATTCAAGCATATGATGCAGTGTTCTTGTTTTAAAGGTTTCTACTATTACAAGAATATTAATACTAATAGTTTTTATTGTAAATCAAGAAGTGAGTTTATATTTAATTTTTACTATTTTTTATGTATTTTGAAACAATAGGCGCATACTTTAAAAACTCTTTAAAACTCGGCGCTTCGCGCCTCGCCAGGGGGGCTTCACCCCCGGGACTCCCTGGTTGGCTCCCACACTACGTTTGAAAGTATGAAACATAGTATGCTTTAACTCCGTGACAAAATGTCTAAAAGTCACGAATATTAATTTCCACGGAAATTTAAAAATCTAAAAAGTATAAAAAATATAAAATATGCTTTTACTCTGTGACAGAATGTCTAAAAGTCACGAATATTAATTTCCATGGAAATTTAAAAATCTGAAAAGTAGGTATAATAGGTAAATAAAAAAAAATTCAAGTTTCAGAATGTCTTACAAAAAGCCTAAAAGTCATAAAATTTTTAAAAAAATTTCTTTAAAAAAAATTTAATAAATATTAATTTTAAAAAAAGCCTAATGAAAATAAAAAGAAATTCAATTTTTTCAGAATGTCTGACAAAAAGCTTAAAAGTCATAAAATTTTAAAAAAATCTTCCAAGTTTCAAAATGTGTGGCAAAATGTCCAAAAGTCATAAAATTTAAAAAAAAAATTAAAAAGTCTAAAAAACTTCAATTTTTTCAGAATGTCTGACAAAAAGCTTAAAAGCCATAACATTTTTTAAAAATTTTCCAAGTTTCAAAATTTCCAAAAGTCATAAAATTTATTTTAAAAAATTAAAAAGTCTAAAAAATTTCATGTTTTTTCAGAACGTCTGGCAAAAAGCCTAAAAGTCATAAAATTTTTAAAAAATTTCCAAGATTCAAAATGTCTGACAAAATGTCCAAAAGTCATAAAATTTATTTAAAAAAATTGAAAAGTCTGAAAAAAGTTTCAAATGTCTGACAATATGTATGAAAGTCATCTTTCTAAAAAGATTTCTAATTTTATGTTTCGAAATGTCTGATAAATTGTCTGAAAGTCATCTTTATAAAAAAAATTCCAAGTTTCAAAATGTCCATAAGTGATAAAATTTATTTAAAAAAATTACAGTCTGAAAAAAGTTTCAAAATGTCTGACAATATGTCTGAAAGTCATCTTTCTAAAAAAATTACTAATTGTAAGTTTCGAAATGTCTGACAAATTGTCTGAAAGTCATCTTTCTAAAAAAATTTCCAAGTTTCACAATGTCTGACAAAATGTCTAGAAAATGTCTAAAAGTCATAAAATTTCAAAAAAATTTACAAGTTTCAAAATGTCTGACATAATGTTTAAAAAATGGAATTTATTAAAAATTTGTAACCTAACCGAACCCAATTTAGTGTCGGATTTTGGGGTCGGACTGTCCTGTCGTTTTTTTCTATTTTGGTCCCCATAAAAGCATAATATATACTATGCTAATATTATATATTTCAGTAAAATACTTGCATGTAATTATTTTCCTTTGCAGTGGATTTTGAAACCATACTTTTATATTCGAATCAGCACGAAATAATTTTATTGAATGCAACATCTCGCAAGACTGAACGGATTATAAGTGAAGTTGCCAACTGCACTCTGTTAACTGCTGCCAATGATTTCATTTACTTTACGACTTCATCGCCATATAACAAAGGAGATATTTTCAAGATGCCATTGAAATCTGGAAAACCAAAGAAAATTATTCAAACAGGTTTACCTGCGTAACAAAAATGTCTCGTGGATTACACATAAAAAATTTTTACATTCAAGGAAGTAGATATCATTGTTTTTATTCACCTAAATTTTTTATTTTTAGATTTGGCCATCACCTCGATAGCTATTGATTACATTACCAATAATATATACTTCACTAGTAATGGTTCTTTATCGGTTTGTACAACAAATGGGGAGATTTGTACTCAGCTGAAGTGTTGCGATGTGCAGTATGTGGCTGTTGCACCAAAATTTGGGTATGAATTATATTCTTCTTGGTGTAATTTTCTTAAATTTTGATGATTTTTTAAATTTGCCCTGGTGCACCTGTTATAGATGGATGTTTTATGTACGAACTCAGGCAGAACATTGTCTGAATAAATCTTTAATTATGAAATCAAATATGGATGGGTCTAATGAGACGATTTTTTCGAACGAATTGTTCGATGGTGATATTTCATTGATGGTTGATGAATCAGAAAAGACAGTACATTTGCTAGAAAACAACGTGAAGAAAGGAGATCACAAGGCCATATTTAATCAAATATCGTTTGATTCTGTATACAAAAAAGTAAGCAATACACCTAGCATGCACTTCTTTTGGTAGGCCAATTTACGTTATGGGTATGTTAATACTAAAATAGCTATGTTGAGTATAGTCATGAGGCAAATTATAATTTTCAGGTATTGGCTTCAAACAATAATATCCAAACTTTTGGCATTTATGATGAAGAAATATTTTTCAAAGCTGAGCATGACTATACAAAACGTATTTCTGAAATCAGCATAAACCCCCATGGCCTATATCTTGATTGGTCCTTGAGGAGATCGAAATATGGAAATAAATTTCTACATTTAAATGTTGAAGACATCAGTAAAAAATATCTCGAAGATAACACTACATCGACGTTGACATCTTTGTACTTGTATAATTCTGCCATGAAAAGTGATAGCGAGGTAAGGTCACGTTTTCTCAATATTGCTGACCCCTCACCATTAACTTATTGATACTGAAGTATACAGTGTGTCCGGAATGAGAGTAAAGCCTTCCAAAAAGTAACTATGCAACTTATGTTGAGTCAATGCTGGTATGTTTGCCCAACTTCTGGATTGCAGGGGCTGAATTATGCTCATCGATTTTTTTTTTTTTTGTTTGTTTTGGCAGAGTATTTTCAACCTTGCGTTTCTAGACTACTATAATAATTAGACAGTTGTGCTTTGCGGCATCAGATGGCAAATTTTGTCTTGAATTTCTTTATAGGGCTAGTAATTTTTATAAGTGGGCAAAGAAGGCGATACCGAGCAAAATATTTGAGAAAAAAAAGTGGTAATTTTTCTTATTTCAGATATTTTTCTAAAAAAATTAACTTTTTATACAACTTTTAATACTTAATCAAAAAAAATTATTTAAGAATTTTTTTTTTTAAATTTTCGATTAGGTATGTTTTTTCATAACCATTTACCGTTTACCGTTTTCAACAGAATAATTATTCCCTCATAACTTTTGATTGGGGTGAGATAGAGGGGGGAAGGCTGCGCTATTGAAAAGAGTGGCGTTTTTCTATCTATAAAAGTTAATAATAATAACTTGGTCAAAGGAAAACTTTTTGAGTTACGATTATCGCAGAAAAATAAGAAAAATTATCACTTTTTACATTTTTTTTTCTTCAAATATTTGGCAAGGTCAGGCAAGGTATAGACTTTCTTGTCCGCTTATAAAAATTACCAGTCCCGTGAAAAAATTCTAGACAAAATTTCCCATCCGATGCCGCAAAGCGCAAACTTCTAACTATGATGGTTGTCTTGTCGAGAAGTGCAAGTTTGAAAACACTCTGTCAATATGAAAAAAAAAATTCCGATGAGCATGACTCAGCCTCTGCAGTCCGGAGGTTAGGTAAACATACCTACATCGACTCAACATAAGTTGCAAAGTTACTGATTGGAAGGCTTTTACTCTCAATCCGGAACACCCTGTATTTTTTTGAGGAAATTTAATTTTAATTAAGATTGGTTGGTATTATTTAATTCAACTTATTAATAATTGTGTAAGTAGGTATCCGAAGTGTTTTTCAAAGTACGTTCCATCATTTTTTCATTGAATTCTGAAATTTCTGATTTTTTATCTTCAGAATCCTTGCGAAAAATCATTGTGCTCCGGCATATGTCTTGTAACACCCTCCACACTACTCAGTTCGAATTTCTCACTGAATCATACATGTGTCTGCGATGGATTTACTCCAGATGATAGTAATCAGTGGTGTACAAGTTATTCTGCAAAATCTGGCAATCATGGAGTCATATGGATAGTCTTGGGCATTTTGGTATTGATTTTTTTGAGTGTAACGGGCTACTATGTGTTCAAGAAACCCAACTTGCACTGGTGTTATTTGGAATTCAGACATTGGGTGCAAAGAAGAGGGGATCGAAGGATTTTAGATGTTCAAAAACAATAATCTAAGCTTCTTGAACGTCATTATTTTTGTAATAAAATGTTCGTATTTTTCAAACAGTTTTTTTTTATTTTTTTTATTTTTTATTTTTAGAATTTTTTTTCTTCTAAGAAATATTTATGAGAAAAAGAGCTGTAATCGTTGTATAAAAAATACTTAGAGGGTTCACGAAAAAATTTACATGGCAAAAATGAATTCTTTCATCATAACCTCTCGGAATGGACCCGATACTGAGAGAAAAAAAATTAATTAAATTTTAAGGAAAATGTGTAATTCACTGTGTAATAAGTACCAGGTACTTATTACATGGCATGGCAAAAATGATTTTTTCCAAAAATGGAAATAATTGAAAAATTATGAATTTTTTCATAATAACCTCTCAAAATGGACCCGACTATTAATACAAATTTTTTAGCAATGGATCACTTTTTGAAGTTAGGCAATCAATGTTTTACAATTAAATATAATTTTTTTCATATTTTTTTTTGATAAATTTTTGAAACAATTTATGAAATTAAATACACTTGTAACATTTAGGTAATTAAAATTCAAAAATTTAATCCATTTTAATTTTTAGCAAGTTTTGAAGTTGGATAGATTGTTGAAATCATCAAACTTTTAAAATTTGGTGAAAATTCAAAATTCAACTTAAGAAATGGAATTTTGGTCGTTTTAAAATTTTAATAAATTTTTGATTTCATTTAAAATAATTTACACACCTTTAAAATTATTGATGAAAATCACAATTCAATTTTTTTTCCCCAATTTTCATTTTTGGTAAATTTTGAAGTTGGATTGATGGTTGAAAGTTGAAACCCATTAAATTTTAAATAGGTACTTATTCTAAGGAAAAATTCAAAATTTTATGCAGAAGAGAAACTTTGGTCTAAAACTTCTGATAACAAGTTTATCAAGTACTACTGATAACATACTTCACATTTCTTTACATTCTTTACTTAATTTATATTGTTTACACCATTCTTTATATTCTTTACAATTCTTTACTATAAAGAATTACTTTACGCGTAAATTGCCAACCCTGGTAGGTATTGGGGTTTGAAAGTCATGGAAATTTGTTCATAAGCGTTCACGAATCTGTAATATTTAAGCGTTATCTAGAATTACTGTGCAAATTCATGAATGACTCAATTCCTAGAATTTTATTTATCTGTACAGTTTCCTGAAGATTATTTAAACATGTTGTTTTACTAGTACTGTATTTTGTTTAGTGCAGCTCGGAGTGCTGGTTTGTTACATTTAAAATAGAAGTTGTTTAATTGTATTTTGATCTAAGGTTAATCCAACTTTTGCGAATGGTGTGGGCACAAGATGAGAACAAAGTTTAAATTATTTCTTTTGTGTTTAATTAGTCAGGTAAGTAGGCAGTTGAAGGTATACTTTACATGAAATAATTTTCTCAATTTTTTATATGTACCTAATAATAATAATGTCACCTTTTATAGATGTACAGTTTCTCATCATATGCAGATGTATGGTCGCCTCGCGAAACAAATTTTCACTGTAAAAATTACGACAAATGGCACCAAGAATACATTCATCATACTTTTGTTTGTGATCTTGATAATGATTGCCTTAATGGGGATGACGAAAACATTGGATGTGGAAATGAAGAAGTAAGATGAACAAAATGTGTCTGTCATTCTTCTTTTGGTTGCTCCCTGTGCCTTAATAATTACCTATCTAGATGAGGATGAAAACTTTAATATCATGGTCTCGTGCCAACCAAAATAGGAATGAAAACTCTTTTTGAAATTTTAATTACTTACCCTGCCTTACCTTTTACCTTTTTTCACATCATACATAATATTTTATCATGATTTTCTTAATTTCCAAAGAATACTTGCGGTGAAGGAAAGTTTGCATGTGACAATGGCCAATGTAAATATGCAACGTCGCGATGTAACACCATTCAAGATTGTCAAGATGGTACCGATGAATTAAATTGTGGTAATGAAATCCTCATATTTTTTTCTTTCGCTATTTTTATTTAAAAAATCAAGTTTTAGTTTTATAATAGAAGTCTACACCAATAATAAAATTCTCTTTAGGAGATGAAGTCAATGTAAAGAATTGTACAGGAGATGACAAATTCCTGTGCAAGGATGGACTAAGATGCTTGGGTATTGAACACACTTGTGATCAGAAATGCCAGTGTTTTGATTGTTCTGATGAGAATGAAAATTGTACAATACTAGGTGAGATAATATGGTCGTGTAGTGCTCAATAATCAATTTTTTGTAAGCTGGGCATCAATTTTCAGATAACGAACTTATGGAGAAATGTCCACGTGGGTATTTTGTCTTTGGAAATGGCCCAAAATGCTTTTGCGATGTGAGTAACTACTCTGGAATGTTATGTGATAGTAAGTACCAACAAATTTTTGCGTAGATAGTTACTATGTACTTTAATGATCTTACAATGTACATTAGGGTGTTTCATAATCTCATTTTTTTTCGAAATGCCAAGGGTTGGCCATCTAAAAATAATTGTTTTGGTGTAAAATAAACTCCATAAAATTTTTTTTTCAAAAAAAAAATATTTTGAGTGGTGCATGGTGGAGTAGATTACCTCTTATTAGGTAAAAAAACAAAAAAAAAAATCTAAAAATTGAAATTAAATTTTTTTCAAAATTTTGTAATAAAATAGTCATTGCATAGTTCTTTTACCCATCAAGACCATTTTCGACGATTTTTCATCTTTACCCCTGTTTTTAAGGGGACATTGGTTTTTTGAAGAAAAAAAAAATTAAAAATCAGCAAGGATGAGAAAAAAAAATTGATCAAAGTGGTCATAACATCCATATTTTTACTCAAAAATCACCAAAAATGTTTTTTTGCGGTAAAAATATGGATGTTAAGACCACTTTTATCCAAAAAATCTTTTTCACTATTGCTTATATTTTAATTTTTTTTTTTTTCATAAAACGTAAAAAAAACAATTTTTATGTTTCCTCAAAAACATGAATAAAGATAAGTTGCCCGAACCACAAGCGTTGCGGGCATAGCCGAATTTTCAAGTTTCATTATAAAGGTTTTAAATTTCAAAAATTCAAATTTTGTAGGTAGGTACAACGGTACAAATTTTATAAAAAAAAGTAAAAATGTAAAAATTTAAATTTTGTAAAAAATTTTAAAAATTTTAAAAATGTAAATTTTGTAAAAAAATTTAAAAATTTAAAAAAATTTAAAAATTTAAAAAATGTAAATTTTGTAAAAAAATTTAAAAATGTAATTTTTGTAAAAAAATTTAAAAATTTAAATTTTGTGAAAAATTTCAAAAATTTTAAAAATTCAAATTTTGCAAAAAATTTCAAAAATTTAAATTTTTTAAAAAATTTTGAAAATTTATAATATCTATTTGTAATTTGTGAATCTAGTAAAAAATTTTAAAAATTTCAATTTTGTAAGAAATTTTAAAAGTTCAAATATTGTAAAAATTTTGATAGTTCAAATTTTGTAAAAATTTTGATAGTTCAAATTTTGTAAAAATTTTGATAGTTCAAATTTTGTAAAAATTTTGATAGTTCAAATTTTGTAAAAATTTTGAAAACTTAAATTTTGTAAAAATTTAAAAATTATGAATTCGGTAAAGATTGAACTCTGAACAAAAAACACCAAGAAAAATTATTTTTAAAAAAACAAACACCGCACCATAATAAAAAAAAACACCAAGAAAAACAGATATAACAACAAAAATGATCACCACTCATCATATTATCTGAAGAAGTAAACATCTCAAACAGAATATATCGCACAGAAGAAACACAAATTTAAAATAAACGCGAACGCCAAACAAAAAACACCAAGAAAAAAGCAATAATAAGACACGATACAAAAAACACCACAAAAAAATAAAAATAAAAACACGGAAATGCACTAACACAGTACCTGTGTAATTAATTAAAAACGCGAAATTTCAAACAAAAAACACTACTGAATGAAATAATAAAAACGCGAAACGACACTAGTTGTGTAATTATAAAAGCAAACTCCAAACAAGAAACACCAAAAAAAAAAAACTAGGTAATAAAAACGCGAAACAATTAAAAAACACCAAAAAAAAAAAAATAATAATCAAAACGCGGAAATGCACTAACACAATTCCCATGTAATTAATTAAAAACGCGAAACTTCAAACAAAAAACACCGTAAAAAAATTGATACGCGAAACCTCACTAGCTGCGTAATTAAAAAAGCAAACTCCAAACAAGAAACACCAAGAAAAAAAACCTAATAAAAAAAGGAAACAATCAAAGAACACCAAAAAAAAAAAAAAAAAATCAAAACGCGGAAATGCACCAACACAATTCCCATTTAATTAATTAAAAACGCGAAACTTCAAACAAAAAACACCGCAAAAAAAATGAAACGCGAAAAATAACTAACCTGATAATTACCTATGTAAGTATAATTAAAAATGTGAACCTCCAAATAAAAAACACCACGATCAAAATTATTATGTAAAAACACGAACCGCACTAAAGAGATAATAATTATGTAATTGAAAACACGAAACTAAAAACAAAAAACAACACAAAAAAAAACAATAGTAAAAACACAAAGCAGCACTAACCCGATATAGAGTAGTTGATAAGAACTGGTCACCTCAACGATCAAAATCATACTGAGACCAAAGTAAACAACAACAAACCAGACATTTCCCCTACTTTTTTCTTTCCATCCCCATTACCAACTTCGCATCCACTATACTTTTTCCCCCGCTTCCCTTGATCTCAATTATTAATTACTCGGTCAATTATGCATATTTAAAAAAAAGAAAAGTGATATGCACAACTACATGATGTATCGAGTTTACAGTATAAATTTCATCATTATACCTTCTGTAGTTACGGAGGAGTTCAGTCCACAAACTTTTCAAAACCGCTTGTCGAATACATAAGTCCAAATTTTATAGAAAATTCGGCTAATAAAAAAATCACCAAAAATGAACATAAAATCAATTCCAAATTTTTGAAATTTTTCTCGTTTTCTTAATAAAAGGGGCTCTGCGCCACTATTCAGAATAATTTTTAAGGAGTTGATTTTACACCAAAAAATCATTTTTAGAGGGCAAACCCTTGATATTTAAAAAAAAAAAAAAAAAAATGAAATTATGAAGCACCTTTATGTACATGTCTAGTTGTGTACATTTATTATATTAATGTGTTTTAATGTTTTTAGAAGTTGAAGACTGTACCTCCACATTACATTGTAGCCAGAGCTGCGCCAAATATAAGCATACGATGCAATGTTCATGTTACAAAGGTTTCTTCTATAATAAGAATATGGACGGTGATGTTGTTTGTAAAGCAAGAAGTGAGTATTTATATATTTTTTGTTTTTACGTAGTAAGGAGGTGCATTAGAGTAATCCTTATTTTTTGCTTATGATTTTTTTTGTCCTACCACTCCCTAAATTTGTTTATTTCCCCATTCTTCATTTTCTCCCGACTTTAATTCAAGTTGTGGTAGTCAACTCGCATTTTTTAGAAGAAGAAAAGAAACGACTGATTTTAAAAATCTTGCCTTTTTTCTGGTACTGACTTATGAATATTATTCCATTACATGAGAATTCTCCCCATCTGAATTTTGAATACTGCCTATCAGCACAACACTTTTAGAATTAACAATTACTCTTTCGTGAAGGAGAGCTGATGGGTTAGAAGGGGCAGGGGAGTCCAAAAATCTGAAATTTCGTCAATTTCAAAAATAAGATGGGACGAGTAGGCAACTCGATATTACTTTAAATTCAGCTTGGAAAAAAATGAAATAAAATAGTTTTTATATAAAAAAATATTATAAAATATGCCTAAAACAATTTGAACATTGACATGGCTAAAACCGCCCTCTTTCTTTAGCTTTTGTATGTTTTTCGGAATTGAGGAAAAGGGCTGATAGGCTGAATGCAATTCAAATTAGATAGGAAAAAATGAAGAAATTGGAATTTGATTGGCTGTAGCAAAATTAAGCATATTGGCACCAACCCAGATTTTCAAAAGTACCTACTTAATAAAAAAAAGATTTTTGAGCGTATTCTCGATTTTTCATCTCTGCTAGGGGAGGGGGGGGGGCAACGAAAAACGTACTTCATATTAAAACGTATATCTCGCAAGTTTTCGACAAATTTTTTTCAAATTTCATATGAAAAAGAAGGTAGCTAGAGAGAGTGCTGTAGGTAGATTTTTTCATATTTCTCCTATCATAAAAATGACCTTCATAACTTTGAATCACTCTTCAGGGCGTCACATTCGTGAGTTTATAGAAATTTATTTTTGTATGTAAGTACATATTTTTTCAAAAAATCAAAAAAACCAAACAGGTATTTCTGGGAAAAAATTTTTCTAAAAATCTTTTCGAGAAAGTATATGTGCTTGTGTATTTATTTTCATAAGATGCTTCCCAATTTTCGGATTTTTCCGTTTTTCAAAAACATCAATTAAGATTGAATTGTTTATTAAGTTTTTATTAAAAATAATTTTTAAGGGGTTTATTTTGAAAAAATACGTACTTGTGTGCGTACTTAAAAAAATTTATGAAAGATAAATACTTGCATTTAAGTAAAATACTTGCACGTATTTTTTTTTCATTTGCAGAGGATTTAGAAACCATACTTTTATATTCGAATCAGCACGAAATAATTTTACTGAATTATACATCTCGCAAGAGTGAAAGGATTATAAGTGAAGTTGTCAACTGCACCCTGTTAACTGCTGCCAATGATTTAATTTACTTTACGACATCATCATCATATAACTTAGGGGGTATTTTCAAGATGCCGTTGAAATCTGGAAAACCAAAGAAAACTATTCAAACAGGTTTTTTTTCGTGGATTAGATAAGAAATTTTCCATTCATTTATTTTATTTTATTTTATTTTATTTTTTAGATTTGGCCATCACCTCGATTGCCATTGATTACATTACCAATAACATATACTTCACTAGTAATGGTTCTTTATCGGTTTGTACAACAAATGGGGAGATTTGTACTCAGCTGAAGTGTTGCGATGTGCAGTATGTGGCTGTTGCGCCAAAATTTGGGTATGAATCATATTTTCCTTGATGTAATTTTCTTTTTATTGATGATTTTTAAATTTGCACTGGTGTGCCTGTTGTAGATGGATGTTTTATGTACGAACTCAGGCAGAACATTGTCTGAATGGATCATTGATTATGAAATCAAATATGGATGGGTCTAATGAGATGATTTTTTCAAAAGATCTGTACGATGGTGATATTTCATTGATGATTGATGAATCGGAAAAGACAGTACATTTGCTAGAAAACAACATGGAGAATGGAGATCACAAGGCCATATTTAATCAAATATCGTTTGATTCTGTATTCAGAAAAGTAAGCAAAATACACTTACTAGCATGAGTTTATTTATAAGTGCTCGTAGGTACTTTTTTTGATAGGGCACTTTACTTTATGAGTATGTTAATACTAAAATAGCTCTGTTAAATATAGTCATGAGGCAAATTATAATTTTCAGGCATTGACATCAAATAATAATATCCAAACTTTTGGCATTTATGATGAAAAAATATTTTTCAAAGCTAAGCAGGACTATACAAAAGGTATTTCTGAAATCAGCATAAACTACGATGATTTACTTCTTCTTGCGTCCTTGAGGAAATCGAAATATGGAATCAGATTTCTACATTCCGATGTTGAAGACATCAGTAAAAAATATCTCGAAGATAACACTACCTCGACTTTGACATCTTTGTACTTGTATAATTCTGCCATGAAAAGTGATAGCGAGGTAAGTGCACGTTTTCTCACCATTAACTTATTGATACTGAAGTATACAGTGTGTCCGGATTGAGAGTAAAGCCTTCCAAAAAGTAACTATGCAACTTATGTTGAGTTGATGTAGGTTATGTCTGCTTAACCTCCGGACTGCAGAGGCTGAGTTATGCTCAACGATTTTTTTTTTCTTCATTTTGGCAGAGTGTTTTCAACCTTGCGCTTCTCAACAACCATAATAGTTAGAAAGTTGTGCTTTGCGGAATCGGATGGCAATTTTTGTCTAGAATTTTTTCATGAGATTGGTAATTTTTATGAGTGGACAAGGAAGTCTATACCGAGCAAAATATTTGGAAAAAAATGTAGAAAAAAAGTGATAATTATTCTTATTTTTCTGTGATAACTTTAAAAGTTTTCCTCTGACTAACAAGGGAACCTCGCCAACTCGTCACCTCCGATTGAGCTAAAATTTGGTTCACTGAAAGAACATGCCACCCAGACCTCACAGCCAAATTTTCAGTTGCCGAAGTTGATTTCTCGATTTTTGGCGAATTTTTAAAAATGGCTAAAACCGCCTCCAAAAAAACATTTTTTGACTAAAAAATTGTAAATTTCAAGATAGAATCCTGAAAATTGGTTTGTACACTAAAGTCGACCCAAAAATCGAGAAATCAACTTCGGCAGCTGAAAATTTGGCTGTGAGGTCTGGGTGGCATGTTCTTTCAGTGAACCAAATTTTAGCTCAATCGGAGGTGACGAGTTGGCAAGGTTCCCTTGTTGGCCATTATTTTCAACTTTTCTAGGTGAAAAAATGCTCCTCTTTTCACTGTCGCAACCCTCATTCCTCTATCTCACTTCAATCGAAAGTTATGAACGAATAATTTGTGGAAAAATGCCTGGTCAAAAATCATAATTAAATTTTTTTCAATTTATTTTTCTTAAATAATTTTTTCAGATGTTTTTCTTAAAAAATAAACTTTTTATAACTTATGATAGGTTCATCAAAAAAAATTATTTAAGAAAATTTTTTAAAAATTTTTTCGATTATGATTTTTTTTATAACCATTTTCGTTTTTCAACCAATTATTCGCTTATAACTTTTGATTGGAGTGAGATAGAGGGGTGGGGGTTGCGCCATTGAAAAGAGCAGCACTTTTCCATTTATAAAAGTTTATAATAATAGGTTGGTCAAGGGAAAACTTTTTGAGTTATCACAGAAAAATAAGAAAAATTATCTCTTTTTTACTTTTTTTTCAAATATTTTGCTCGGTATAGACGTATAGACTTCCTTGTTTCCTCATAAAAATTACCAGTCCCATGAAAAAAAAATATAGACAAAATTTGCCATCCCATGCCGCAAAGCGCAACTTTCTAACTATGATGGTTGTCGAGAAGTACAAGTTTGAAAACACTCTGTCAATATGAAAAAAAAATTCCGATGAGCATGACTCAGCCCCTGCAGTTCGGAGGTTAGGTAAACATACCTACATCGACTCAACATAAGTTGCATAGTTACTGGTTGGAAGGCTTTTACTCTCAATCCGGAACACCCTGTAATTTTTTGAGGAAATTTAATTTTAATTTAGATTGGTTGGTATTATTTAATTTAACTTATTAATAATTGTGTAAGTAGGTATCCGAAGTGTTTTTCAAAGTACGTTCCATCATTTTTTCATTAAATTGTGAAATTTCTGATTTTTTTTTATCTTCAGAATCCTTGCGAAAAATCATTGTGCTCCGGCATATGTCTTGTAACATCCTCCACACTACTCAGTTCAAATTTCTCACTGAATCATACATGTGTCTGCGATGGATTTACTCCAGATGATAGTAATCGGTGGTGTACAAGTGATTCTGCAAAATCTGGCAATCATGGAGTCGTATGGATAGTCGTGAGCATTTTGGTTTTGATTGTTTTGAGTGTTACGGGCTACTATGTGTTTAAGAAACCCAACTTGCACTGGTGTTATTTGGAATTCAGACATTGGGTGCAAAGAAAAAGTGATGGAAGGATTTTAGATGTTCAAAACTAATAATCTAAACTTCATGAACATCATATTTGTAATAAAATGTTCGTATTTCTCAAAAAGTTTTTTATTTTTTAGAAATATTTTTTTCTGCGAAATGTGAGAAAAAGATCTGTATAATTTCAGTTGTATAAAAATTTAAAAAATACTTGAAAGGTTCACGAAAAAATTATCGTATCTCTTTTTGGTAGATTAGTTATTGGCATTTTTGCCATTTCTTTTTTTTTTTTTAGTGATTTAGTCAAATTTGAGTATATTGAGCGAAACATATATGTAATTGCATGTTTGTCCCTGTCCTACAAACCAATGTGATTAAAAAATTTCTATAGAAAGAAAGGGGTGAACTTTCAATTAAGGATTTAGAGGTGTGACATATGTATTGAAACGTTTACAAATGAAACATAATTATTATCGGATCTATAAATTAATTATAAGGCAGGCATGGCTGGAGTTAGCCGAGGTCCTCTCGTGCTCGAGCACCACCTGAGAAATCCCGAACTGCGCAAAAAATTTAAAGTCAATGTGTAAAAAATTTCACTCACTAAAAAAAATTACCTATAATTTTTTTTGGATTGGGACCTTTTTAAATTAAAAAAAAAAAATTTTAGAATGAAAAAAGGGTTTCCAATTTTTTATAGGATAAAAAATTCTAATTTTTTGGAATAAAATTTTTCATGTTCCTATTTTTTTTTTTTTTTTTAAATAAATAATTTTTCCACATTTTTTCAATATATGAGGTTGTTTGTGGAGCAAAATTGAAGAGAAATCGGGTAATAAAAAATTCACCGATTTTTAAGCATGGGATAATCGAGGTTCTACTTTAGGTATGTGAAATGTCCCATGTAAAAAGCTCCGCGAAAAACCCAGTTCTTTTTTCATGGCAAAAATGATTTTTTTCGAAAATGGGAATAATTGAAAAATTCTGAATTTTTCCATCATAACCTATCAGAGTGAATCCGAATGATGAGAAAATTTTTTTTTTTTGAAATTTTTCCAATAAAGTTGAAAATTGGGAAAATGTAAGATTGCCCATTGCAAAACGAACTTTTTTAAAAAATAGGAATAATTAAAAAATCATGAATTTTTTCGTCATAACCTCTCAGAATGGACCCGAATAATGAGAAAAAATTTTTTGGACAATTTTTTCAACGAAATTAAATAATTATGAAGTCTTTTTTTTGGTGAAAAAATGTACAACTTTTTCACCACCCCCACCCCCTCCGCTAACACAATGTGAGCACCACTTGAAAAAAATAATGATCCGCCGGCTATGCAGGCATGGTTAGCCAAGTCCAATATTAAACAGGCACGTAGGTAAAATTCAAAATTGGAGGCAATGGAGGGGTTCAACCAAAATTTTTGTTATGACCAAAATTATTTCTAGGACTTTAAGCTACAACTTTTGTTTGAAAATTTTTTCAATTAGAACCCTCCCTCCTCATCGATTTCGCAAAATACTCCGATGATACTAATTAAAAAGTTGAGGAGTGAGGGAGGAAGAGGCCAATTTTAAAAAATTTCAAATAAAAGTTGTAGATTAGAATCTTAAAAATAATTTTGGTTATTATAAAAATTTTGATTGGCTCCCTCCCTCTTTTCCGATTTCACATAACATCAGGTAGATACGTTTTCGGAATTGGGGGGAGGGGTCTAATTGGAAATTTTCCTATTAAAAGTTGTAGATTTAGGTCCTAGAAATATTTTTGATTGTTAAAAATTTTTCGATTAGACCCTTCCCTCCCTCCAATTTCGCATAATATGAGTTGGATACCTATTAAAAACTGGGAGAGGCGTAGGTTCAATTTAAAAAAATTTCAAACAAAAGTTATACCTAGATTGAGGTCTTGGAAATAATATTTTTTATTATAATATTTTCTGTTACATCCTTCACTGCCCTCCAATTTTGCATAATATAACTTCGATACCTATATTTTTAAAAACGGGGGAGGTAGGGGTCTTAAGATGGGCACTCTCAACGGAAAGAGGGTAGCTCCCCCCCCCCCAAATTTGGGTGGAAAGTTCAAAAAAAATGATCAAAGTGTGTGACATATCGAATGTTATGTTTTTTGAGGTGCTGAACACAAATATGACCTTAGTTTTTCGATTTGACCTCACACAAGGGCACCAGCACCCCCCCCCCCCATATGCCCAAAATTCAAAAAAATAATCTCAGTAATGCGACACATGAAATGATACGTTTTCGGAGGTGCTCAACAGGAATATAGTCTCATTTTGTCGATTGGACCCCACCAAAGCCCCCGCACCCCTCCCTCTTGAGTTCAAGATTCAAACGAATAATCCCCATATAGTGTGGCATATGAAATGACATGTTTTCGGAGGTGCTGAACACAAATTGAACGTTATTTTTTCGATTGAACCATTCGTATGCTCCCTTAGACCCCTCACCCTTCCAGTATTAAAATTGCAAATAATGAACTTTGATTCGATTTGACTATTATTTGTAATTTTGATACTTGAATGAGGTGGGGTCTCTCTTGTAACTCGAGTTAGGTTAGAAAAAGAGCAGTAATCAGTTGTCTAAAAAATACTTAAAGGGTTCACGAAAAATTATCTCTTTTTGGTCGATTAACTAGTTATTGGCCATTTTGTCTCTTTTTTGAGTGATTTAATTAAATTTGAACATATCGAGCGAAACATACATATACATGATTTGTCCCTATCCTACGAACCAATGTGAAAAAAAAAAAATTCTAAAAAGAATGGCGTACTTTTAATTAAGACTTTAGAGGTGTGACATATTTATTGAAATGTTTATAAATGAAATATTGAGAAGTGCTTATCTAACGGATTTATAAATTAATTATACAGGCAGGTGAATCATTTTTAAAAAAAATCTAATGATGGTTGAAGTTCAGCAAGAAGGAAGCGCGCGGTGAGGTGTATGGAAGAAATCAGATTGGATAGGTTTTCGCGTACTTTGACGTATTTCATTCGAAATCTTCAAACAGGTCATTAGGATCTTCTTGTTTTCGTTCAAGAATATTGTTTAAAAGTTCTATATGACATTTTAAAATAAAAATTAATTAATTGTTAAAATCATACGAAGAAATCCGGACGGCAATTTTATTCTGTAACTATAAAAAATACGTATTTACCTTTGTTTGGATAATTTTGTTCTTCGTCTGGAATCAGTTAAAAATACGGTTTATCCAATAATTACATAATATTATCTACGTAAATGATCTTATCTGAATTTTTAGAAATAAATAAAATATGTATCGGCTTAATTTACCCATGTCCATGGCACATCTCCATTTTATGCAGGTTCCGTATGACTTAATGTACGCTTGAAAAAAATAATAAAATAGGTACCAATTAAAATTCTTTCTTCAATTTTTTTACCTAAATCAAGTGCTTATACCGAATGGTTTATCTTTCTCTTTCGGGATAGGATTAGCTTTATACATTTCGTCCACAGCTTTTACATACTGCATGGTATATTTTTCTTCAATAACCGTTAAAGTGGCTATATCTATTCATATAAATCATCATAGTAAATTGACGTCAAATTTTTGCTATCAATTTCAAAAAAAATATCGTAATTTTTCACCTTTTAATTTATTTGTTTTGCATTCTATAAAATGAAGAAAATGATTAAAATCATCTCAATGCACAAAATTACATCAGCAACAGAATTATTTTCAAACAATGAATACTATTGTCTAGTTTACTCGGTTTGTTCACGTGGAAGTGGATCGTTGTCGAATTTTACCCCAAGTCCAATATTAAACAGGCATGTAGGTAATATTCAAAATTGGAGCCGAGGGAGGGGTTCAATCAAAATTTTTGTTATGACCAAAATTATTCCTAGGACTTCAAGCTACAACTTTTGTTTGAAAATTTTTTCAGTTGGAGCCCTCCCTCTCCATCGATTTTGCATAATACTCCGATTATACTAATAGTCCAGGAAAATTACGAATTTTATTCTGACAAATTAATATATGATTTTTTTTTTGGAAATGGGTAGTATTCGATGCCCTTTTTAATATTGTGTTATGACGCGATGTCGTAGGACGCTTGCTTCCCGAGCTAGGGGGTGGAATTCACCCCCCGACCTTGATCGAAATGAGATCAAATGTGACCCGAAATGTTACTTCTGATGTACAACGATTCCAAAAAAAAATTTAACCCCACCCCCACTCCTGAATTATGATGCATCAAATACCGAAAATTGGATATTTAATAACAATGGAGGGGTGGTGCAAAATTTTTGAAAATTTCAAAGGGTGCTATGTGTGTGTCTTGGTGAGAATTTTTTCAAGAAAAATTATCATAATTTTTCAACGTTTTTCGGGTATTGAAAATGAACTTATATATATGTTATATTCAATAAATACCTACGATACATCTAAGTTTCAATACCCGAAAAACGTTGAAAAATGATGAAAATTTTTTTTGAAAAAATTCTCACCAAGACACACACATAGCACCCATAATTTTTGAAATTTTCAAAAAATTTGCACCACCCCTGCATTGTTATTAATTATCTAATTTTCGGTATTTGATGCCTCATAATTCAGGAGTGGGGGTGGGTGGGGGTTAAAAATTTTTTTGGGATCGTTGTACATCAGAAGTAACATTTTGGGTCACATTTGATCTCATTTCGATCAAAGTCTGTCTGTCAATAAAACTTGGAATTTATACAACACTTGAAAATTGAATTATCCCCATAGGGGGGTTAGGGTACGTTTTACAAAAAAATTATAAGAACGTTTTTCGTATGAAATTGTATGTAGAATATTTTTATGTTATTATCATTTTTTCAAAAAAGGGCATATTTTTGGAAATAATCGTAAAAAACGCCGTGAGGGGGTGAATTCCACCCCTAGCTCGGGAAGCAAGCGTCCTACGACATCGCGTCATAACACAATATTGAAGAGGGCATCGAGTACTACCCATTTCCAAAAAAAATTTCATATATCAATTTGTTAGAATAAACGTCGATTTTTACACTAATTTTCCTGGACTATTTGAAAAGTAGAGAGTGGAGGGGGAAGAGGCCAAATTAAAAATTTCAAATAAAAGTTGTAGAATAGGATCTTAGAAATAATTTTGGTCATTATAAAAATTTCGATTGGATCCCTCCCTTTCCTCCGATTTCACATAACATCGGGTAGATACTTTTTCAAAATTAAAAGGAAGGGGTCAAATTGAAAAAATTTTCAAATAAAAGTTGTAGATTGAGGTCCTCAAAATATTTTTGGTTATTAAAAATTTTTCGATTAAACCCTTCCCTCCCCTCCAATTTGGCGTAATATATGAATTGGATACCAATTATTTCAAAAACTGGAGAAGGTGGGGGTCCAATTGAAAAAATTCTCAAACAAAAGTTATACATTGAGATCCTAGAAATAATTTTTGTTATCATAAAATTTTCGATTAGACCCCTCCCCTCCAATTTCGCATAATATAACTTGGATACCTATATATTTTTTGAAAACTGGGGGAGGTAGGGGTTAAATTGAAAAAAATTTCAAAGAAAAGTTGTAACTTGAAGTCTTGAGAATAATTTTGGTCATTACAAAAATTTCGATTGGACCCCTCCCTCGCCTCCAATTTTCAATATTAAGTACCTAATGTATAACATTGGACTTATTGATAAAATTCATCAACACTCCACTTCCATATAAACAAACTGAGTGAATATACACTAACACTACTACAATGAATTACTTGCCTTCTTTGAAATCGTTGGTACTTTTTTCAAGTGTGATATCTTGTAAAGATCTGGTTCGAGCTATTTTTTCCGACTGATCATATTCTTACCGTTGAATAACGTGGAATTTATTTTTTTAAATTTCGTTCAATTTTTTCGAGTATATATATATGGAAAATTAAAAATCTTACCTTGATCCTCGGGTGAGGTATTTAGTTCGCCTTTTTGTAACTTTTCTAGGTAATTTTGTTTTAAAAATTTGAAAAAAGATTCGTATTTTTCGAACAGCTTCGCAGCACAATCTTGAAAGCACTGCATTGCTTCTATTTATGGAAGAAAAATGTATGATTTTTGAAAGCATTTTTCGACTACTTTGCCTTACTTACTTGGTTTCCCTTTTTCATCGTTATCTATGAAATGGAAACAAACGCATTATCGAAACGAATTTTGAAAAATATAGATTTTTAATGTGCTCGGTAATGAATTTCTAATAAACATACCCAAATCGTCAAATTTGACCAAATCTTTCTCTCGGCATAAACCTAGGCAAGTACTTATAAAATATTAAAAATACTGTTTTATCGAACTGAGCTATAAAATTCAAGTGCTCGTTGAAAAATTTAGCATGCGAACCTATTACGACTTTGTTGATTGGTTGAAGTGAAGGGGATACTTCTAATATATTGTTTGATACTTCTTTTTTATATTTGTCCAAAAGTTTTCCCTCATCATTTTCTAAGCATTCCTCCACTTCTTTGTACGCTGTTTGAGAATCTATCAAAAATTTAAAAAAATGGCATAGCCTATGAAGGTTCGCCATCTTGCCATAATTAGGCTTGGAAATTTCATGCTAATCTTACCCTTTTTGATTTTCTTCAGTTTTGTTAAAATGAATGAATACTCGAGGACTGTTTGTAAGCAAAATTCTGCAAAAGTTACAAATATAGATACGTGAAATAAATCTTACGAATTAGGTGCATGTCGCATATTGGAGTCGCAACTTATGGAAAACTCACTTTCTAAATTATCTTCCAAAGTTTTGGTGTCGTCTTCTTCCCAAGAGAGAGTCTTACTCAAGCATTCAGCTAACTCTGAAATTTTCCAACCAATTACTACCATTTTATTTTTACCTAATTAATGTAAAAAGTACGCTTACTAATTCGGTCTTCGTCAGCTGTGTAAAAAAATAATTTCACTTTAAATTTGTACGTGTAAATTTGTAAGGTACCAAGAGGTGGTTATTTTATTGAAAATTGTACTTACGAAATTCAACCCCATATGAAACGGAGAATAAGGTAATACCTAAAGGAATTTATTTTAAAAGGGCGATTATTTTATATAAAATAGAATTTTTCGACTTTTTGAAATTTTCAAACTCACCAGTAAATAAAATAACTGTCCGAATAATGGATTTCATTATTTTAAAATCTGCAGGTAGTCGTTGAAAAAATTTGAATACCACGTAAAATGATGATGCGATAAGGAATAAAAATTATATTTTTTTGTTAAACGTAACTACGAAGTTGAACAACGAAACAGGTGGGAATCAAAGTTACAGAAAAAACATCTGTGTAAACATTGATTCATTCGGTACGGTATTAATTGTCTTTCGTAGTACCTACCACATAAAATTGCTTCGTGGATTTGGGTCTTTAAGAGAAGTTCTGAAGAAATACGAACATACATACGAAGAATTTTTTTTTTCGATTTTCAAATAATATCTGGTTCGAGTTGAAGAATTGGTGCTTGAAATGGGCATTTTCTCCAGCACTTAAAAATTGGAGTGGATCTTAAAAAGGGGAAAGGGTTTATGCTTTGTTTGGTGTTTGAGACTTTTTCTCAAAAAAAAAGAAAGAAAGAAAAAAAAGTGATTTTTTTTGTTTATTAGGTAAGTATTTTTTTTTAAATCTTTCACCAAATGATATTGTACTCGTAGGTATGAAAAATGAATAAATTCTGTTTTACAAAAAAGTACAGAAATGACTTTCGAACCATCCTATGGAATATATGTGTGGAAAGGAATTAGGTATTAAAAAAATTGTTATTATTATTTTTTAAATCTCTCAGAGCTCCCTCCTCAAAAATTATCTGTTTCATTTTTTAAAAAAATCAGTCAATTCATTTTAAAATTTCATAAATTCTTCGTGACAAATTTTTCGAAAAAAAATCCTCCAGCAAAAGAGAAAAGTCTAAAAAAAAAAAAACAATTTCTTATACAAAATATTTTGAAAAAAAAGATAAGTAACTAAATCTCTTTTGGTTGAAAAATATTTTTTTGACAAACGATTGTGTAAACTGTGTGATTTAAAATGTCATCAAAGAATAAAGTTAGGTATTACATTTTAAAGCATTAAATTTATTTTTATTTTAGATAAAATATTTTTTGAAGTTAAAACAATTTTTTGATTTTTTTTTTCAAAATTGGTTAAAAATGGAATTCAGTTATTTTTGAATGTGAGCGAAATTTCGAAAATATGGTAAGTGAATTACTAAAATTTGATCAATTACAATTTTTTAAATTCAGTACGTAGGTAAGTAAATCTTCGAAATTTGTTGAAAAATGATTTCTTTGGCTGGATTAAGTTTTAAAATTGAAATAAATTTTTTAAAAATTGAGATGTGAATTTATGAAGTTTGATAGATTTTAAAAATTAGGTAAAAATTCAAAACATAGAATATTTTCAATTATTGACAAAAATTTGAAATTTGTTCAAATTTACAATTTTTTTCAATTTAGTAGATCTTCAATGGCTAGTTGAAATTTTTAAAATTTGGCCATTTTCAAATTGTTTTTAATTTTTGATAAATTTTTACAATTTAAAAAAATTGTATTCTTTTTTGCTCATTTATCATTGTCTCATCTCGTTTTCATTTTTCTTAATATGTAAATTTTTAATAGGTACTTATTTTTAAAAAAATCAATTCAATCAATGTCCTAAAAAACAATTTTGCATCAATTGATTTTTTTAAATTTTCTCATAAACGTTGAGTAAGACAACATTTTTGTTTTTAAATTTTTTTTGTTCGAAACAAAATTTTTAAACATGTGGCAAGAAATTATGTCAAAAAATTACTAAGATGATTTCAAAGCTCATACTAACAAGGGAACCTCACCAACTCGTCACCTCCGATTGAGCTCAAATTTGGCTCACTGAGAGAGCATGCCATCCCAGACCTCACGACCAAATTTTTAGCTGCCGAAGTTGATTTTTCGATTTTTGGCAAATTTTTGAAAATGGTCAAAACCGCCTCCAAAAAACCATTTTTTGAAAAAAAATTTGTAAATTTCAAGATAGAATCCTGAAAATTGGTTTGTACACTAAAGTCGACCCCTCGAGTCGATTGGGACCATTTTCGAAGCGATCTGGAGCCTCGAGAAAAAGTTTACTTTTCTCCAGCACACACTGATATTTCTCCAGACGGCTAAAGTCAACATTTTCTGGAGGCTCCAAATCGCTTCGAAAATGGTTTTAATAGACTCAGGGGGTCGACTTTTGGGGGTAGACGAAGTTTTGGATGATATGCTGGAGAAATTTACTTTTTGGAAATTTTTTAAAAATGCAAAATTTTCAAGTTGGCCAAAAAACACGTGCGAACTCGTCGCCTGAGATTTTGGATTCAACTACGTCAATCGATAGATGGAATCGTACTAACGCTAGGATTAAATTTTCAGCTGTCGAAGTTAATTACAGCGTCGTCTGGAGCTATTCCAGTGCGCTGGAGAAAAGTCAACTTTTTCTGGAGGCTCCAGATGGCTTCGAAAATGGTGCCAATCGACTCGGGAGTTTAAATTTAGTGTACAAACCGATTTTCAGGATTCTATCTTGAAATTTGCAATTTTTTCTCAAAAAATGTTCCCTGGTAAGTAGGTCTAGTTTTCAATTTTTCCTCATCCAAAAGAAATTGTCAAATGAATTTTTTTTTTCAAAATTAGTAGATGCTTGAAAGGATTTTTTTTCAGTTTTTTCAAGTACAAAAAATTATTTTAGTTATGAAACAGCATGTTTTGAAAGTTTTTACCTGAAGCTGAATTTTAGTCAAGAAACAACGTCAAAAATTTCAATGGTTAATTCTGTGTTGATTTTAATTTTTTTAAATCACATAGTTATTTTCAAAGAATTTGCACCATGATTCCATCGATATTTTATTAAAATCGTGAATCAATTTTTTTTTCAATTTTGTCAGAAAAATTTTTTAACTAGTTTTGCGAAAAAATTCTTAAAATAGTATTTTGTCAGGTAAAAGTTTTTTTTTTTGAAAAAAAAAAAATCTCAGAAAACAAATGTCAAAAAATTTTAAAGTTGATGTGTTGGATTTCAATTTTTTTTTCAAAATTTTTTTAGAATCGATTTCTTGTTTGAAATTTTTTTTCATTTTCTATATTTGATCTCCTTGAATTTTGTAAAAAATTAATATTTTTCTGGTTTTGTAGTAAAACATTTTTTTTTTTTTTACAAAAATTGTTGAAGAGCAAATTGAAATTTTGGACAAGAAATTACTGTGCAAAATAAATACAAAACTCATTTATACCTATTGCTAATTTTTTAAATAATTTTTTTTTAAATTCGTTTTCAAACAAACATTAAATTGAAAAAAAAAATGGAAAAAAAATCGAAAGAAAATTTTAATATGTCAAATGTCTAGAAAAAATCCCAAAATAATTCTTTTTTTCAATTTTTATCACTATAAAACATTTTTCTACTTACTTTTGTAGGAAAACGAGATGAAATTTTTTCAATGGAAAATTTCTCACTTTTGTTCAGAAACGGAATTCTTTTAATACTTTTTTGCAATGTTTTATTAAATTATTTTGAGGCGAAAAAAGTAATAATGCTACTAAAAATATATATTTATCTGAATCTGAATATGAATATAAATATTAAAATACATCTATTATAATTAAAACAATAATTGGGAAATTCCCTGTAAAATTAAATCTAGGTGCCTACCTACTGCTTTGGTTGGAGCATAAAATAGATAGATACTTCAAAAAATTATAATAATATCTTAAACAAATAATTATGAATATTATAATGACAATTTGTAATTTAGTCTACTCCTAAATCCATCTCTTTCAAACTCGTACCATTTTCAGATGGACTCGTACTAGTTTCAGGCGAACTTGTAGTAGTATTTTCAGACGAACTCGTATCCCCGACCTCCTCTGACGACGATGCAGTGGGTCCAAAAATTAACGCATTGTAAATGCTATGTTTGGCTTCGGCGAATTCCTTTTCCTTCATAATTGCTATATCTTTTTTTCCAAGTATGTAAACAGAATTCAGTAAAATGATTGAAAAAATTTTGAAATTAGATTAAAAATTGTCAACTTACCCGAAAGTGGGATATCTTGGGTAGTTTCTGTAGAAATTATTCAACTCAATGAGTATTTTTTCAAATTCTATGTAAATAAAAATAAACGCGCTTACTCATGGTACATTCCCATCGAATGCAACTTTTGTACTTGGAATGAATACCTGAAACAGTTATAATTCGAGAATTTTATGAAATTTCCTTCAAAATCAAGGTAAATGTGAATATATATAGAGTGAATTATGTTTACGTGATAGTTCTTCATTCATATGAATAATATTTATCGTATTGAAACGAGGTATAATATCGTTATAAACATCGCTGTATTTTTTGAGCCACGTTCCCGCTATGTTGCTGATATCTTGGAAGCCTGAAAATTTAAAATTTCCAGATATTTGGTTCAAATTTTGGAATTTTTCAAAGGCTTACTTAGATTTATAAACTTACTTTGGATCTTAGAAGCCGACGTCGAAATAACTGTGTGTCAATAATTATTCGTTTTAAGTATTAGATTTTATCTCAAATTAAATCTTTTTTTTTTTATATAAAGTATATTAATTTGGTATTTTACCCTCGGCCAACTCCTCAAGATTTGGTAATGAATCATCTATTCCTTCTCCTGCAACGAGACCATATTTATATTGACAATAGAAGTAGTCGTTGTATAGTGACTTGATTATTGAAGGTCAATTTTGTATATTTACCTTTGATTTCCTTCAAAGTTGTCGATTCCTGGACAAATTGACTCTGAATTTTGTCGAAAAAACTCTCGACACAGTTTAAAGAGCAGCTCAAGGTTGCTGTGAAATTAAATTAGTTTAATAAAGAATGTAACTAAGCTTTTTGGGGTTGAATGAAAGGCTGAAATATCAGTTTTTCTTCCTACCTGTTTTCTTTTCATCTGTAAATTGAGAAGAAAAAAATGGAGATAGAATTATTTTCAATTTTTAAAGCTTATTTTTTTAAAAGCAGCGATGAAGAATTCACCAAAAATTTTCCAACTAAATTACCTACCTTCGAGTTGAGTGATCGAGAAAAATTCGGTAAATTCACATAATCCTTTTGAAATGAAAATTTTTTTATCAAGTTAGATAATGGATAAATTTCAGTGTACCTACGTAATTTTGTATACTTGCCTATGGAAAACGTAACAAATTCTCGGACATCGTCATCGTCATCGTCTTCTAGTATGAACTCCTTCAACATCTGTATTGCTACACCAAGAACTCTCATATGGTTCTCCACATGATTCCGTGAAAAAAAACGAAGGTTTTGTAAATCTGAATCCTCGTCATCATCGGAGGAGAGTTCTGAACGTAAACGATCATAAGACGATAATGATTCTGATGCATCGCTATGGTCTGACGAGTCATCATCATCGGAAGAGTTTTTTTCGGGAAGCAACTCCTTGGAAGACTTGGGAACAGAAGAACCGACGAGGTTTAGTAAATACTCATCATCGGAGGAGTGTTCTGATTGTGGTGGAAAACCATCATGAGACGATGATGGTTCGGGTCGATCGCTATGATTAGGAAAGAGTGGATGTTTTGGCGAATTACCATTGGAAGAGTTTTTTTCGGCAGGCAAATCAGTAGAGGACTTAGAAACAGGAGAACCGAGCTTTGGTAAATCCTCATCATCAGCGGAGACTTTTGATGTTTGCGAAACTGTAGTATCATCATGAGACGATGGCCATTCAGCAGAATCCTCATGATCAGAGGAGAGTTGTTCGGAAGAGTTTTCTTCGGGATGCAAGAAGTTTTCCACTTCTTCAAATTTTTCAGCGACGAACTGTTTCCCCAAATCTTTATATATGTCGAATAATTGCGGCTTTGATTTCAATTTTAAGCATTGTCTGATGTCTTCATGTATATTTATAATTTTACCCCTATTCAATCCTGCAATTGAATGATTGAGGAGTAGATTTAACGTAAAAATATGATTTTATTCGGTTTTTTTTTTTTTTTTTTTTTAATTTGAAAAACTTATCAACTTACTCTGTAATAATATGACTTTCATGATATTCACAACCTTGATGAAGTGTTTTACACAAAAATCTGCGAAAATAAATATTATGTAATATATACTTATTCAAAGATCGAATGGAGTTGTAGCTAAATTGAACCTGATACAAACTGTCTAAAAATTCTGCCGCTGATATATTTTCTCGTATATTTTCTTGATAGAAAGGATAGATGGTAGATTGCAAACATTTCCCAATCGCTGAAAATTTAGTTGAATTGAGTAGATTTACCTCAAAAAAAAATTATTTGAGAATTTCAAGCTTCGCAAACTGTTTGAGATATTTCTCAATTTGTTCTTACCAAGTTGATCGTCACCGGCTGTAACATGATTTGAAAATTTCAAATTAACCATTTAAACTACGTACAATCAGTCCAAGGGACGAGCATCTCTAGCTCAGAAGTCCAGTGGCGTATTTAAGGGGAGGGTTTTGGGGTCCAAACCACTCCCATTATTCATACAAAAAAACTTTAAAATACCTCAAAATTATGAAAAGTTCTCGAAATGCATCCCTAATTTTTCTTAAATTTTTAAAAAAGGGCATTTTTCAAAAATTTCCAATTTTTAGTCACAATGAATTTTCATAATGAATGAATGAAATTTATTAGGTAGTAAAATAAGATATTGGTCAAATTTTTCAATTTTTGGAATGATTTTTCATAAATTTTCAAAAATAAAAATTGGATAGTTTTTTTTAAATAAGTAATAAGTACTTAGGTAGGTAATTTATTTTTCAAGAATGTTTTTTTTTTCAATTTCTATACCTAGTTCATTTTTTCTTGAATTTTAAAAAATAATATTTTTGTTATAAAAAAAAATCAAGAAGGATTTTTTCCAATTTCTTTCAGAGGTGATTTTTTTACACTTTTCAAAACTTGATTTTTTTAAATTTTAAAATTCCGAAATTTTATTTACTAATTTTCAATTATGATGAATTTTCAAAAAAATTAGTTTAGTCAAATTCTTCAACATACTGATTTTCTTTTCAATTTTCAGGAAGATTTTCCTTGAATTTTCACAAAGAGAAACTGTGCAAAACTTTTTTGACTAATTTATTTCAATTTTTCAAGGTTAAATTTTTCCTTTATGTTTAGAAATTTTTTTCATTTTCAAAAATTTATTCTTTTTTTCAATAATTTTTAATGATAACTTTTCTTAATTTTCAATAACAAAACTTTCATGATTTTTGATAAATTTTCAAAAATAAAAATTGGGTAATTTTTTTTAATTGGTAGGTATTTTATTCTATTTTTTTCAATGATTTTTCTTCAATTTTTAGAGATTATTTTCTCTTGAATTTTGTTGTTACCAACTTAAAAAAAAAAAATTAAGATGGATTTTTTTTTCTTTTTTCCTAGTTTTTAAAACTATATTTTTTTTGTTTTACAATTCCAAAATTTTACTTATTATTTTTTAATGAGGTATGATAAATTTTAAAAGAAATTAGTTTCAGTCAAATTCTTCAACGTATTGAATTTTTTTCAATTTTTGGGGAGATTTTCTTTGAATTCTCACGAATAGAAACAGTGTAGTTTTTTTGACTATTTAGAGTTTTTTTGATTTTCTAAAATTAAAATCTAAAAATTTTGAAAAATTCATTTTTTGTTATTACTGAAAATTGAAAATTTTATTTCATAATAAGCACTCTCGAAAACAAAATTTGAACCCATCCTATGATTTCATCCTAGATACGCCACTGTAGAAGTCGCGACCCTGCGACCGTGTTTTTGCATAGGCAAAATGACGTCACTGATCTCGTCGCACATATTTTTGTTAAATTTTACCAAGTCCAATACTATAGATAGTTAATATTCAAAATTGGAGGGGAGGAAGAGGTCTAATCTAAAATTTTATAACTGCCAAAATTATTCCTAGGACTTTGAGCTACAACTTTTATTTGAAGATCTTTCCAATTGACCCTCTCCTTTTCCTTCCATTTTGTATAATACTCTGTCGATACTTATTCAAAATTGGAGAAGTGAGGGAAGAAGGGACCAATTTGAAAAAATTTTCAAGCCAATTCAGGTTCTATAGAAATAATTTTGATTATTAAAAAAAAATCAGTTGGACCCCTCCCTCTCCACAAATCTCGCCTAATACGACTTAGACTGTTATAATATTATTAAAAACTGGAAACAGAAGGCATTGAATCGGAAAATGTTTTCAAAAAAGTTATAGATCGAGGCCCAAGAGATAATTTTGATTATCATAAAACTTTCAATTGGATCCCTCCATTCCTACAGTTTTTGATAACTGAATCGTATGAAAAATTGAGGTGGAGGGAAGGTTCCAATAGAAAATTTGACAATAATCAAAATTATTTTCAAGACCTCACTCTATAACTTGAAAGAAAAAAATTCAATTGGACCCCCCTCTTTACCAGTTTTTAATAATTATTATAACAATCCAAGTCGTACTATGCGAGATTTGAGGAGAGAGAGGGGTCCAATTGAAATTTTTATAATAGCCAGAATTATTTCTAGGACCTTAATTTACAACTTTTGTTTGAAAAATTTTCAAATTTGTCCCTTCTTCCTCCACTCCACTAATTTTGAATAAGTATCGACAGAGCGTTATGCAAAATTGGATGGGAGGGAGAGGGTCAATTGGAAAAAATTTCAAATAAAAGTTGTAGCCCACAGTCCTAGGAAAAATTTTGGTGGTTATAAAATTTTTGATTAGAATCCTCCATCCTCTCCAATTTTGAATATTATGCATCTACGTTGTATTGGACTTGGCAAAATTCAACAAAAATAATACTTATGTGACGCGTTTAGCGACGTCATTTTGTGTATGTAAAAATATGGTCGCAAGGTCGCGACTTCTGAGCTAGAGATGCTCGTCAGTAAACGAATGAAAGTAAATTCATAAAAAAGTATTTGTACAACTTACGTAGTGGTAGTTCTACTTTTTCTGCCAAACAAAATGCTGGAATTTTTCGGAAATTGGCGCCCAAAGGAAGTTATGCAACAGAAAAAAGAAATTTGTGACGTAAACAAGTTGTATGAAAATTATAATGAATATTTAAAAATAATCGAGGAATAATAGTGAAGTGTACGTATGCATCTTTACCCATAAGGCATGAGATGAATACCCACGATCTTGATACGTTTTTAAAGTCCATTATGGAAATCGTTCGAAATCAGAGTGTATGACTATACGTCTAGGGCCTACGTGGAAATCTATGTAAAAAAGAATATTACTTACGCTGGTACGCTGGTAGGTCCTACGTACTGCAATAAAAAAAAAATAAATAAATAAAAAAAAGATTGTAACAATCGTAGTTCAACACTTGTTCAAACATACGTTATTTTTCTTGCGTGAAAAACGTTTACAACTGTCGAATTTTCACTGCTTCATTTTGATTCTTGTACATCAACGAAATATCGTCGTAGAATCGAATAAGAAAAATTTCAATAATTTTTTTTTCACGAGATTGTACATAGGACTGAGCTTGCCAACCTGGTAGAATTTCCCTTCGTAAAACGTCGAATGAATTCAAATCTAGTTGGATGATTGGCATGATATTTCAGAAAAAATTTTAAACAGCATTTTTGAAAAGAAAACTGACGAGGCAACTTTGCGAACTCGTCATCGCCGATTGTGATGAAATTTGGCTCATTGATAGAGCATGTCACCCAAACCTCAACACCAAATTTTTAGCTGCCGAAGTTGATTTTTCGATTTTTGCTGAATTTTTGAAAATGGCTAAAATTGCCCTGTAGTGGGTAAATCAATTTTTTACAAAAATTGTAAATTTTAAAATGAATGTCTGAGGTTTGTAGCTTCAGATGACGCCATTGGCGCTGTAATGAACTTTGACAGATAAAAAATTAATACTAGCCCATTCGTTACAAGTTTTATTACATGAATATAATTCTAAATTTTTTTTGAAATAATCTTATTTCAATTTTTTGTGGTAAAAATTTCTTTATTTTTATGTTAAAACTGTTAAAAGACATTTATGTTCTTTCTGAGAACTGAGAAATACCTACGTTTCTTATTTTTATATAAAAAATCATTTTTTTTGAAAAAATTTGAATTAGGTACTCGTATTTCTATGAAAAAAATCTCGCAAGTTTTTTGAAGTGTGAATAATATTTTTTATCTAATTTTTGGAAGAAAAAACTTTTGAATCTTCTGCATGCATCTCATAAGAATGTCACCAACCTTAAAATTTTGCTCTTATACACGAGTAAATTTTTTTTATAGGATTTTTGAAACTCAAAAATAGAGATTTTTATAATTAAAAAAAATAATAATTTTTTTTTTCAGACATATTTTTTCAAAAACCCATCTTACCTTTTTCAAAAAAAAAACAAAAAAAACGGAATTTTTGGTGAAATTGCATTAAATAGGTAGGTAAGTATTTAATTTTTTTTCTTTTCATAAAAATTTTGAAAAATTTCTTTTTAAAAGAAAAATTTTGAGTGGATTTTTGGGATTTTTCAAAAGATTTTTATAGCGTGTTGACCTAATTCTCTTAAAAAAACCAGGTTTGAAAACGTATGATAAAATGTTTGAAAATCATCAAAGTCTGACAAAACACCCAAAATTTTTTCATCAAAACCTAACCTAACCCAATTTTGTGACAGATTTCGTCTCGGAATTTTGTAACGGATTTCCTTGATGTTTTTTCGAGTTTTGTCATCGTAAAAGCATAATTGAACATACTTAACTACTAACCCTCGGATTGAGCTAAAATTTGGCACACTGAAAGAGCATGCCACCCAGACCTCACAACCAAATTTTTAGCTGCCGAAGTTGATTTTTCGATTTTTGGCGAATTTTTAAAAATGAGTAAAACCGCCTCCAAAAAAACATTTTTTGAAAAAAAAATTGTAAATTTCAAGATAGAATCCTGAAAGTCAGTTTGTACACTAAAGTCGACCTCCAGAGTCGATTGGCACCATTTTCGAAGCCATCTGGAGCCCCCAGGAAAAGTTGACTTTTCTCCAGCGCACTGGAATAGCTCCAGACGGCGCTGTAATTAACTTCGGAAGCTGAAAACTTGATCCTAGCGTTAGTATGATGCAAACTAATGATTGACACGAGTTCGCACATGTTTTTTTCAACAACTTGAAAATTCCGCATTTTAAAAAAATTTCCAAATCAATTTCTCCAGAATATCATCTGAAACTTCGTCTACTCCCTAAAGTCGACCCCCCGAGTCGATTGGTACCATTTTCGAAGCGATCTGGAGCCTCCAGAAAAAGTTGACTTTTCTCCAGCACACTGGAATCTCTCCAGACCACAAAAGTCAACATTTTCTGTAAGCTCCAGGTATTAGGTTCTCAGTTTAGTCAAGAAACATTTTTTCCTTAATTTAGAAAGACAACATTCGTTTTAAATTTTTTTTGTTCGAAACCAAATTTCGAAACATTTGGCAAGAAATTTTGTTTAAAATTTACAAAGGTCATATTTTGTGTGTCTATTCTCCAATTTTCATTGTTTTTTATTTTTTAATACTTAGGTACAAATTGTTTTTTCTTCTTAATTTTGTGGAGCATTGGCCGTTTGCGCACACTCATTGTTTATTCCCCCTTTTTGGGCAACCCGTTTACGCACGTTTTCAAATAAAAAGGAATGGATATGATTAATGACGTTTTCCAAAATTGTGAGTTGTTTGCGCACGTTCTTAGAATTTAGGGTAGCTCCTGTACTCCAATACAGTGGTTCCCAAAATGCGAGGTAAACTTGAACTTCGATTTAATTAGAAGACCAACCAGAATTGTCCCTCTCCGATCATCACGAATTTTTTTCATTGATAGGGGCTAAGGGGTATATTGGAAATTACCATGCTGCTGTTGGTTTACCTGAAATATGTTTGGTATTGGTGCCGCAGTGTTGCCAAATGTGAAAAATATACCAATTTCTAATTTTAAAAATTCGTAGCTCCTTCAAAATGCCGAGTAGGCAAAATTTGTACATTATAATCACTTTTGCTTCTGATCATAAGTACGATCACATGAGCTAGTTTTTTTTTTTCATTCCAACTTTTTACCTATTTATTTTTTAAACTTCGAAAAAATTCCAATTTTTTTTTTTTAAATTTCAAAGTTGAAAAAAAAGTTGAAATGAAAAAAAAAGACTAAAAATTTGTGATAATCGGGGGGGGGGGGGGGGGGGTTCTGGTCGATTTCTTGTTAGAGATATTGTCATTGCTGGCAAGATCAAATTTTATAATAAAATATGTAAGTGTTGACTTCTGAACGTTTTCCTACGTTGCGTTGTGATACTTTATTAAGATAAAAATTAGCTGATAACCGCTGTTAATATAGAGTTATGATTTAATGAATTAAACGTAAAATTTTCAAATACATAAAAATCATTTTGAGAACCCCTGATGTGTAGATTTAAAAACGTGCGCAAACGACCTGCCGTTTAATGGTCAGCTTTAGGAAAGTGTGCGCAAACGGCCAATCCCCATTTTGTGAAAACAAATTTTGAAAATAGTTTCAAGAAACATGCTAAGATGATTCTATGGCTCGTACTATAAATTTTCTAGTTTTCAGTATTTCCTCATCTAAAAAAATTGCCATAGAAATTTTTGAAAATTTTCTTTTCAAAATAGATGCTTGAAAGGAATTTAATTTTTTTCAGATTTGTCAGAAACAAAAAATCATTTTTATTGTAAAATGAAACATACCTACCTATGTTTTGAAAATTTTTATTTGAAAATAAATTTTTGTCAATAATAAACAACGTCAAAAATTTTAAAGAATAATTCTGTGTTAATTTTAAATTTTTTATTCCCGTATTTTCAAAAATGTAAGTATAATTCAATCGATGCTTTAATAAAATTATGAATAAATTTTTTTTTAATTTTGTTAGAAACAGTTTTTTATTCGTCAGTTCTGCAAAAACATTTTTTAAATATTTTTTCACAGACAATTATTTAAAAAATTTCTCAAAAAACAATAATATTAAAACATTTTAAAATCCCAATGTGTTGAATTTTGTTTAAATTTTTTTTTTTTTTTCAAAATCGATTTCTTGTTCAAAGCAAAGTTTTCATTTTCTATAAATCAATGTCCGAAAAAATATTTTATTCCGTTGAATTTTGTCAAAAAGGGATATTTTTTTGGATTTGTAGAAAACCTTTTTTTTATACTTAAGTAAATTGTTGAAAAGGAAAATTTTAAACTTAAGACAAAAAACCAAGTATCTAAAAAACTACAAAACTCATTTGTGCCTACTTGCGAATTATTATTTGTTAAAATCAATTTTACACAAAAAAAATTAGGTAATAATGCTATTAAAAATATATATTATTTTGCTTCACTCGCTGCGCTCGTTCCGCAAACAATCTACAGCTCGATTGTAAAAGGTTCCCTTCCCAACCTTGTATAGTAATATACTATTTCTTAATATGAATATGAATATTAAAATACATCACTTATCCCTGTAATAGTAGTTGGATAAATTATTTTACGTTACGAGGGAGGAAAAGGCTTCTTTATACTACCGAAAGATCAGCGAGAAGGAGATAAAGTAGCACTTTATCTCCCTAGTAACGTAAAATTAATTATAGATACTTACCGGTTTTGGTGGGAGCTTAAAAATACGTATAGATACTTAAAAAGTTAAAATAATTTATAATCTCTTAAATAAATAATTATATGAATATTTTATTAGAAATTCGTAATTAGGATTTCTCCTCAATATACAGTGCTGGGATTCGTACTATTTTCAGCCGGACTCGTATCCTCGACCTTCGACGATTCAATTTCGGGCCCATGAACTAACGCCCTGTAAATGTTATATTTCATTCCGTCGGATTCGGCTGCCTCCATAAGTTCTATTTTTTTTTTCAAGTATGGAAAAAGAATTCAGCGAAATACTTAGTTAAAGAATCATAAAGTTAGGTATTTTAAAAATTGTCAACTTACTCGAAAGAGAAATATCTTGCTTGGTGTCTGTAAAAATTATTCAACGTAATGAGTAATTTTTCAATTTCTAAATAAAAATATGCACCGCTTACCCATGGCACATTCCCATCGAATGCAACTTTTGTAATCTGAATAAATACCTGGAAAAATTGATTCGAGAATTAATTGAAATATTCTACAAGATTGAGGTAAATATGAATATAGAATGAATTATGTTTACTTGATAGTTTTCCATCCATATGAATAATATTTATCGGATTGAAACGAAGTCTAACTTTTTTATAAACATCGTTGTATTTTTCGAGCCAGAGTTTCGTTTTGTCGATGATATTTCGAAAGCCTGAAAATTTAAAATTTGCGGATATTTGGTTCAAATTTTGGAACTTTTCAAAGTAGTAGGACGTAGGTATTTAGGTTATTGATCTTACTGCGCATTTCAGAAGCTAACAAAATCATAGCTGTGTGTCAATAATTCGTGTGATTAGATTCTATCTCAAATTTAATCAAATTTTTTTTATGAAGTTGAAATATGACGTGGTAATTTTTACTTGCGTTATACTGAACAATATTTGGTAATGATATTCCAGCTCCTGCAACGAAACGATAAATATTCGCCAATACAAATAGAAGTAGTTTTGTATAGTGACTTGGTTGTTGGAAGTCAATTTTGTACAAATTGTTTCGGTATTTACCTCTGATATTTTTCAAAGTGTCCGAATCCTTGACAAATTCACTTCGAATTTCATAGAAAAAAGTCTTGACACAGGTTAAAGAGCAGTTCAAGGTTACTGTGAAATTAAAATAATTATAAGTTCCAAGTAGGTTGAATGAAGGACTGAAATATCAGTTTATCTTCCTACTTTTTTTTTCCTTGTCGTCTGTTTAGTTGTGAAAAAAAAGAGTAGAAAATCATTTTAATGTTTTAAAGTTACATATTTATAAATAAAACAGTGGTGAAGAATTTACCAAAAACTATCCAAATTAATTACCTACCTTCGAGTTGATCGAACGTGAGAAATTCGGGCGATTCGCATAATCCTTTTGAAATGGGAAAAAAATTATATCAAAGGAGATAATAGATTTCAATGTAATTTTGTATACTTGCCCATGGAAAACTGAACGAATTCTCTGAAATTTTGATTATCACCATTGTCATCCTCATTTAGCAACAGCTCCTTCAATCTCTTCATTTCTTCTTCAAGTTCTCTCGTATGGTTCTCCAAAAGATGCAATAAAGGAGAACGGAGGTTTGCTGAATTATCATTATCAGAGGAGATTTCGGATTGTAATGGATTTTCAATATAGTACGATGACGATTGAGGTGGATCGTGTTGATCAAGGGAGGTTTGATGTTTTGACGAATCATTATCTTCATTTGTGAGACGCGAGGTTTTTGCGAAATAATACGAGTATGCTTTAAATTTTTCACTCAAGGACTTCTTTCCTAAATTTTTGTATTTGTCGAATAATTCCGGCTTTGATTTCAATTGCAAGCATTGTCTGATGTCGCTAGGTATATTTATGTTTATGCTTAATGACGATTCTGCAATTGAATGATTGGAGAGTAGATTTAAGAATGTGATTTAGATATGTAAGTAAATATTTTTTAATTTAAAAAAATGGCCAACTGACTGTAGGAATCGATGATTTGTTGGATTTCCGGAAACATGATGAAGTTATTGACACAAACAGCTGAAAAAAAAAAGAATTGGTAGGTTGAAGTATTTATATATGTATGTATATTCAATAGGGTGGCCCTTATTTTACCTTTTTCGACTTTTTAAATGTCTTACCCCCAAAGTGTGTTCATTTTATGAGAAAATAATTCCATATTTTTTATTTTTCCCCTAACTGAATTTTAACCCGTGCCGGGTCACCCCCCCTTTTTGGAAAAATGAAAAAAATTAACCGATTTTCAAAATCTTGCACTTTTTTGGAGATAACCCATCAAAGTTGTTCCTTGTCATGAGAATGAACTCCCAATTTTTAATTTTCCCTCCAACTTGATTTTAAATGGTACCTGGGGGCTCCCCTAATTTTTCAAAAAAATCAAAAACAAGAAAATTGAGCAAAATCGTTCCTTTTAGCATTTCAAGTTGTTGCATTTCGTAAGAGAAAAATTCTCTATTTTTCATTTTTCCCCTAACTCAGTTTTAAGTGGACCCACAAGCCCCCCAAATCAAAAAATTTTTGAAAAAATACCAATTTTACTGAGTTAGGGGGAAAATGAAAAATAGAGAATTCTTGTTTTTGATTTTTTTGAAAAATTAGTGGTGCCCCCAAGTACCACTTAATATCAAGTTGGAGAGAAAATAAAAAATTGGGAGTTCATTCTCATGACAAGGAACAACTTTGATGGGTTATCTCTAAAAAACTGCAAGATTTTGAAAATCGGTAAATTTTTTCAATTTTTTTTAAAAAAGGGGACACCGGGGTGCCACTTACAATAACGCTGGGAGGAATTAAAAAAATTGGGAATCATTTTGCACCAAATGGAACGACTTTCATTGGTTAGAACCAAAAAAATGAAAAAATTTAAAAAATTGGTATTTTTTCATAATTTTTTTAGTTTGGGGGGCTTGTGGGTCCACTTAAAACTGAGTTAGGGGAAAAATGAAAAATAGAGAATTTTTCTCTTACGAAATGCAACAACTTGAAATGCTAAAAGGAACGATTTTGCTCAATTTTCTTGTTTTTGATTTTTTTGAAAAATTAGGGGATCCCCCAGGTACCATTTAAAATCAAGTTGGAGGGAAAATTAAAAATTGGGAGTTCATTCTCATGACAAGGAACAACTTTGATGGGTTATCTCCAAAAAAGTGCAAGATTTTGAAAATCGGTGAATTTTTTTCATTTTTCCAAAGAATGGGGGGGGGGGGTGACCCGGCACGGGTTAAAATTCAGTTAGGGGAAAAATAAAAAATGTGGAATTATTTTCTCATAAAATGAACACACTTTGGGGGGTAAGACATTTAAAAAGTCGAAAAAGGTCAAATAAGGGCCACCCTAATATTCAAAGATCGAATTGAGTTTTAGCTAAATTGAACCTGGCACGAACTTTCTAAGAATTCTGTTGCTAATGTCTTTTCTCGTAAATCTCCTCCTCCGTAGAAAGGATAACTGGAAAATTGCAAACATTTCCCAGCCACTGAAAACATAGTTGGAGTGAATAGGTTTACTCCAAAACAAATTCTACGAGATTTTCAATCTTCACCAATCTGTTCGAGATATTTCTCAACTTTTTCTTACCAAATCGATCGAGACCGGCTGTAACATGATTTAAAAATTTTAATTTAATAATTAAAACTACAATCATTCCAAGGGTGCTGTAATGTATGAAAGAAAATACATAAATACGTATTATTTTGTAGAACGTACGTAATTTTCCTGCCGAACAAAATGCTGGAATTTTTCGGAATTAGACGTCCAAAGGAGGAAGTTATGCAACAGAAAAAAACAAATTTTGTGAAATAATGATGTACACATGAAAATTATTACGAATGTTTTAAAATAAAATAATCGAGCAATAATAGAGAAGTATGCGGAAGTATCTTTACCCAAAAAGCATGAGATGAGGAACAACGATCTTGATACGTTTTTTAAGTCCATTATGGAAATCGTTCGAAATCAGACTGTATGCGACTATACGTCTACGTGGAAACCTACGTAAAAAAAAATATTATGCTGGTATTGCTGGTAGGTCTTACGTACTGCAATAAAAAAATTAAATAAATAAAAAAAGATTGTAACAATCGTAGTTCAACACTTGTTCAAACACGCGTCATTTTTCTTGCATGAAAAACGTTTACAACTTTCGAATTTTCACTGCTTCTTGATTCTTGTACATCAACGAAATATCGTCGTAGAATCGAAAAAATACGAAAATTTCAAATAATTTTTTTCACGAGATTGTACATAGGACTGAGCATTTCAACCTGGTAGAATTTCCCTCCGTAAATCGTCGGATGTATTCAAATCGAGTTGGATGATTGACATGATATTTCAAAAAAAAATTTAAACAGCACTTTTAAAACGAAAATTGACAAGGGTGCTTTGCGAACTTGTCATCGCCGATTGAGATGAAATTTGGCTCATTGAAAGAGCATGTCACCCAAACCTCAACATTAAATTTTTAACTGCCGAAGTTGATTTTTCGATTTTTGCTGAATTTTTGAAAATGGCTAAAATTGCCCTGTAGTGGGTAAATCAATTTTTTACAAAAATTGTAAATTTTGAGATGAAAGTCTGAAAATTGGTTTGTATAGGTATTAATGTCGACTCCCCTGGAAATTTCAGTAAAAGTTGACTTTTCTGCAGCTCACTTGAATTGCTTCAGATGACGCCATTGACGCTGTAATGAACTTTGACAGCTAAAAAATTAATACTAGCCCATTCGTTACTAGTTTTATTACATGGATATAATTCTAAGTTTTTTTGAAATAATTTTATTTCAATTTTTTGGAGTAAAAATCTCTTTATTTTCATGATAAAAGACATTATTTTATGTTCTTTCTGAGAACTGAGAAGTAGGTTTCTTATTTTTAGGTAAAAAAATCCAATTTTTTTGTAAACAATATGAATTATTTTTATGATAAAAAAATCTCCAAGTTTTTTGAAGTTTGAATATTTTTTTATCCAATTTTTGGAATAAAAACACTTTTGAATGTTCTGCATGTCATAAGAATGTTACCTACCTTAAAATGTTGCTAGTATACCCCAGTAAATTTTTATATAATTTTTAAAACTCAAAAATATAGATTTTTTATAATTAGAAAAAAGAATGGATTTTTTTTGTCAGATATTTTTTTGAATACCCACCCTACTTTTTTTCAAAAAAAAAAAGCGGAATTTTTGATAATTTTTTTTTATTTCAGGAAATTTTGAAAAAAAAAATTTTAAAAGAAGATTTTTCACTGGATTTTTTGTGGCTTTTCGAAAGATTTTTAAAGGGCTTTCGCCTGTCAGCCTTTGACTTGATTTTTTTTCTTTTAAAATATGTTTGAAAATGTATGATAAAATGTCTAAAAATCATAAAATTTTTCATAAAATTTCCAAGTTTTGTAATGTCTGACAAAATATCCAAAAGTTTTTCATTAAAATCTAACCTAAGTAATCCAATTTTGTGACGAATTTCGTCTCGGAATTTCGTGATGTTTTTTTCGAGTTTTATCATCGTACGAATAAAACCATATACTTACTTACCTACTAAGTACAGTATGCTTTTGAATTTAATGAATGCCTTAAAAATATATTGTAGGTAAGTCTTATTTTTTTTTAAATTTTGTCAAGAAACATTTTCCTTCCAATTTAGAAAGACAACATTTTGTTTTAACTTTTTTTTGTTCGAAATAAAATTTTGAAACATTTGGCAAGATATTATTTCAAGAAATTACAAAGGTCATTTGTGTGCCTATTCTCTAATTTTCATTGTTTTTTAAAAATTTTTTGATCCCTACAAATTCATTTTTTTCTTAATTTTTTATGGAAACAAGTTTTGAAAATAGTTTCAAGAAACATGCTAAGATGATTTTAAACTTCGTACTCGTACTACGAATTTTCTACTTTTCAATATTACCTCATCTAAAAAAAAAAAATGTCATAGGAATTCTTGAAAATTTTCTTTTCATAATAGATAGATGCTTGATAGGTATTTAATTTTTTTTCTCAATTTTGTCAAAAACAATTTTTTTTAAATTCTGAAACAAAACATATTTTTAAATTTTTTATTTGAAACTAAATTTTGGCCAACAAACAAGGTCAAAAATTTTAAAGGTCAGTTCTATGTTAATTTAATTTTTTTATTCACATATTTTCAAAAAATTTCCACTATAATTCAATCGGTGTTTTAATACAATTGAGTGGCTTATGGGAAAAAGGGCCTTAGTCCAAATCGAAAAATATTTTTCAGCAGTGAGAAAAAAAAAATCCCTAGCGCATCCTATCCGGTCAAATATATTTTTTTTAAATTTTTATTTGTAGCCAATGCCTTTAGCAACTTCAGTAGGTATCAAATTTTTTTTTCGTTTAATCCGATAGAATGCGTAAGCGAACTATCCTTTTCTCTGCTAAAAAATATTTTTCGATTTGGACTAAGACCCTTTTTCCCATAAGCCACTCAATTACGAATCTTTTTTTTTAATTTTGTCATTTTTTTATTTTTCAGTTTTGCAAAAATATTTCCTAAAATATTTTGTCAGAGACAATTATTTTAAAAATTTCTTTAAAAAACAATATTTATAAATTTTTTAATGCCCTATGTGTTGGATTTCGTTTTCAAATTTTTTTCAGAATCGATTTCTTGTTTAAAGCAAATTTTTCATTTCGTATAAATCAATGTCCAAATAAATATTTTATCCTGTTGAATTTTTTCGAACAGGAATATTTTTCTGATTTTGTAGAAAAACATTTTTTAAATAATATTTTGTTGGAAAACAAATTTTTAAACTTTGGACAAGAAACCAAATATCTAAAAAACTGCCAATCTCATTTGTGCCCACTTGCTAATTTTCATTTTTTCAAATTTCTTTTCAAAAACTAATTAAATTGAATAAAAAATGGAAAGTAAATTTTAATTTGTCAAATATCAAGAAACAATCCAAAACATCAAAAGGACAAAGGTCATATAACTTGTACTTTCCTACGTATTTTTTATTTTTTTAATTTGGCCTATCAAGTTTTTTTTTTTTTTTTTTTTTTTTGAATCAACGTTTTGAAAAAATACGTATCACCATTATTTAAAAAAAAGTTGTCAGAAAAATTTTTTTTCGACTTCGTGTGAAAACGAGATGGATTTTTTTCAGGGCAAAATTCCTCACGTTTGTTAAAAAATGATTTTTTGCGATACTTTTTTTTTAAATTTTCTCTTACATTTTTCTGAGGTGAAAACAGTATAATATTTATACTTCTTACTCACTTATTTTTATTAAGTATTTTTTTTTAAATTTGACTATCTAAATTTTGTTTAAATTCAATGTTTTAGGAAAATATTACCATTTGAATAAAATTTTCAGAGTAGATTTTTTCCAACTGTTGTGTGAAAACAAAATGAAATTTTTCAAAGAGCAAATTTCTCACTTTTGTTTAAAAAATGAATTTCTTTGATTTATAGAATTTTTCTGAAGCGAAAAAAGTAGGTAATAATGGTACTAAATAATATATTTATCTGAATATGAATATTAAAATACATCATTTATAATTAAAAACAATATGAGAAATTCCCTGTAAAATAAATTATAAATAGGTACCTACCTGTTTTGGTAGGAGCTTAAAAATATGTATAGATACTTAAAAAGTTAAAATAATTGATAATCTATTAAATAAATAATTATGAATATTTTATTACAATTTGTAATTTAAATTTCTCCTCAATCTGTCAGGCTGGGAGGCTGCGACTCGTACTATTTTCAGCCGGACTCGTATCCTCGACCAATGGCGATTCAATTGCGGGTCCATAAACTAACGCCCTGTAAATGTTATGTTTGAATCCCTCGGATTCGGCTGCCTCCATAAGTTCTATTTTTTTCAAGTATGGAAAAATAATTCAGCAAAATAGTTGAAGAATTATGAAGTTATTTTAAAAATTGTCAACTTACTCGAAAGAGGAATATCTTGCTCGGTGTCTGTAAAAATTAGTCAACGTAATGTGTATTTTTTCAATTTCTAAATAAAAATTTGCACCCCTTACCCATGGCACATTCCCATCGAATGCAATTTTTGTAATTTGAATAAATACCTTGAAAAATTGATTCGAGAATTAATAGAAATTCCCTTCAAAATCGAGGTAAATATGAATATAGAATGAATTATGTTTACTTGATAGCTCTCCATCCATATGAATAATATTCATCGCCTTGAAAAGACGTTTAACTTTTTTATAAACATCGTTGTATTTTTCGAGCCAGGGTTTCGTTTTGTCGGTGATATTTTGAAAGCCTAAAAATTTAAAATTTGCGGATATTTGGTGCGAATTTTGGAATTTTTCATAGCTGTAGGTATTTAGGTTATTAGTCTTACTGCGGATTTGAGAAGCCAACAAAGACATAGCTGTGTGTCAATATGTCAATAATTTGTGCGATTAGATTCTGTCTCAAAAATCAATTTTTTTTATGAAGTTGAAGTATCAGTGGCGTATCTAGGATGAAATCATGGGATGGGTTCAAATTTTGTTTTCGAGAAGGGTTATTATGAAATAAAATTTTTAATTTTCACTAATAACAAAAAATGTTTTTTTCAAAATTTTTAGATTTTAATTTTTGAAAATAAAAAAATCTCTAAAATAATGCTCGAAAAAATTACACTGTTTCTATTCGTGAGAATTCAAAGAAAACCCTCCCCAAAAAATTGGAAAAAATTCAATATGTTGAAGAATTTGACTGAAACTAATTTCTTTGAAAATTTATCATACCTAATTGAAAATTAACCAATAAGTAAAATTTTGGAATTGTAAAATCGAAAAATCTAGTTTTGAAAACTAGAAAAAATCTCATTTAAAAAAAAAATCGAAAAACTCCGTTTCAATTTTTTTTTTAAGTACATAGTTAACAAATATCATTTTTGAGAATTCAAGAGAAAATGATCTCTAAAAATTGAAGAGAAACCACTGATAAAATTTCCTATTAAAAAAAATTACTCAATTTTTATTTTTGAAAATTTATGAAAAATCATTTCAAAAATTTTCAATTTTTGAAAGTTTTGTTATTGAAAATTAAGAAAAGTTATCATTAAAAAATACCTATTGAAAAAAAAAATTCAAGAAGGATTTTTTCCAATTTCTTTTAGAGGTGATTTTTTTCTACTTCTCAAAACTAGATTCGTTTAAATTTTACTTACTAATTTTCAATTAAGTATGATGAATTTTCAAAAAAATTAGTCTATTCAAATTCTTCAACATACTGATTTTTTTTCAATTTTTAGGAAGATTTTCCTTGAATTTTCACAAACAGAAACTGTGTAAATTTTTTGACTATTTTATTTCAATTTTTCAAGGTTAAATAATGTTTCCTTTATGCTTAGAAATTTTTTTGATTTTCAAAAATTGAATTTTTCAAAATTCATTTTTTTTAAATAATATTTTTAATGAAAACTTTTCTTAATTTTCAATAACAAAATTTTTGAAATGATTTTTCACAAATTTTCAAAAATAAAAATAGGATATTTCTTTTTAATATGTAGATATTTTATTAATTTGTCAACGATTTTTTTTCAATTTTTACAGATCATTTTCTCTAGGATTTTCAAAAATGATATTTGTTACCTACTTTAAAAAAAAAAAAAAAAAAAAACGCGTAGCAGTCAAGATGCTACTCTCGAGCCAAATTTTTTTTTCTAGTTAGTGTACTCCTTTGGGCCCTAAAATGGGGTGGGGATGACTTAGGGAGCTGAAATTTGAATATGTTGGAGGTAATTAGGGTTTTCATCCCTGGGGAAAGTTTCAAAAAATTTCATGATTTTGGGGCTCCTGCTGCTTCCCCTCAAAAAAGGGTCATATCCCCAATTTTGAGTTGGGGCCCCAAAAATTTTATAGCATCGATCCGCCTCAGAGGGGATTCCAAATAGCAAGTTTAACTTCATTCGACCTATTGGACTCTCCGCCAGAGTCCCAAAAGTAGCGGGAACATTACTCTTATATATATATATAGATTTATTTATGGATAAAGTGGCTTCATTTTTAGATGTCTAACGGTAATCATGCTTCGTTTTGCGTCGAGAAATATGGTCAAAACTTTTCTACCCCCCCCCCCCCCTCCTTCCAAATTAGGGTCAGACACAATAGCCATTATTTTTTAATTAAAAAATTTGGCTAATTAAGATTGATTTTTTCGATTTTTTTTTAAAGGAGATTTTTTTCAAAACTAGAGTGTTTTGATATTACAATTCCAAAATTTTACTTATTAATTTTTAATTGGGTACCTATGATAAATTTTCAAAGAAATTAGTTTCAGTCAAATTCTTCAATATAATATTGAATTTTTTTCATTTTTTGAGAAAATTTTCTTCGAATTCTCACGAATAGAAACAGCGTAATTTGTTTGAGTAATTGGTGATTTTTTGATTTTCAAAAATTAAAATCTAAAAATTTTGAAGAATACATTTTTTGTTATGAGTGAAAATTAAAAATTTTATTTTATGATAAACACTCTTGGAAACAAAATTTGAATCCATCCCATGATTTCATCCTAGATACGCCACTGTTTTCAAGAATTAAGTATTTAGGAATTGAGAAAAATTTCGCATGAAATACCTAATTTGAAAAAAAAATCAAAATTGCTAGATTTTGCTGAAATTGCATTACCTATATGAGAAATATCGACTTGAAACAAGCCCAGACATGATTTTTAGGCCCCTAGGTCATCTTGAAGAGGTTCTGGATTCCCAAAATGGCGTGATTTGTGTATTTTTGGGGGGAAAAAGGTAAAAATGAACGAATTTAATCCATATTTGGGTTGATGGTGTATTTTGGTGTTATTAATGATATATTTCAAGAAAAAAAAATCTACCAGGAAGAGCGCACTTATGAGCGAAAAATGGACGAAAAAATCGATTTTTTGCATTTTTCAAGATGACGCACCACGATATTGAGTTCTGCAAAAATATGGCGTTGTACACCCAGACTTAGTACACAATATTTTTTTTTCACAATTGCACCTCTGATAGGAGTTACCAAAAACACCCTTAGAATGCTTAAAATGTCCATTTGATGTTGAAAAAGTGCTCGAAATTTTTTGCAATAAATTCCAAAAATCAACCTTGATGCAGTTGATGCTGTCTTCCATTCTTGCAAGTTTGAAAAATTCGGTTGAAAACTGCCAAAAATACTCTATAGCGAAATGTCTTTTAAAAGTCGGGAAAATTAATTTCCATGGAAATTTAAAGATAAAATAAATCTAATAAGAAATATGACAAAATGTCTAAAATTCAGGAAAATTAATTTCCATGGAAATGTACAATTGACGCCCCCGGAAGAATAAGGGCGGGCGCGCGTTTGGGCCCGAACGACCTTTTTCTGGAGATCGTCTTAATAGAACGAGTATTTCCTTGTCTATCACCTAAAAGTGGTTTGGAAGGGTAAAACGTAATAATACCCCCGTGGCGAACGAGTGGATCGCCGAGGTACGGATTTTTTGAAGCAATCGAAAATTTTCCAAGTCCAATATTCAAAATTGGGGAGGAGGGAAGCGTCCAATCACAATTTTTGTAATAACCAAAATTATTCCTATAGGACTTCAACCAACAACTTTTGTTTGATTTTTCGATTTTGCATAACACTCCAAAGATACTAGAATATATTAACTAAAAATTAGAAGAGAAAGAGAGAGGAAGTGGATAATTTGAAAAAAATTTCAAACAAAAGTTGTAGCTTGAAGTCCTAGAAACAATTTTGGTTATTACAAAAATTTCGATTGGACCCTTCCCTCTCCTCCGATTTCACATTACATCAGGTAGATACTTTTTCAGTAAGTTGTTCAAAATTAAGGGGCGGTCCAATTGAAAATTTTTTCAGACAATAGTTGTAGATTGAGGTCCTAGAAGTAATTTTAGTTATTATAAAATTATCAATTAGACCTCCCCTCCCTTCCCTTCCAATTTAGCATAATATGACTTAAATACTTACATTATTAAAAACTGGTGGAGGTAAGAGTCCAATTGAAAAAAATTTCAAACAAAAGTTGTAGTTTTAAGTCCTAAAAATAATTTTGATCATTACAAAAATTGTGATTGGACCCCTCTCTTTCCTCTAATTTTGAAAATAAAATAAAATTTCACAGGAAAAAAAAAGGAGATACAAAAAGGGCGTCCGGCGCTTTTCAGGAAAACTGGAATAGCGCGCCATCTACTGGACCGATTTTGATGAAACTTTGGTGAAGTGTAGTTGAAGGATGGGACTATAGATGGTATAAAAAGATTTTATGTAAAACTAAACGTTTTTGTGTTACAACGTTTCAAATATTTCAAACGCGATTTCCCAAAAGTGCATTTTTTCCCCCGAACGCCCTTATTCTGGCTACGGCGTCAATTGTAAAAATTCCTAAATAAAAATCCTAAAAGTCATAAAATATATTTTTTTAATTTCCAAGTTTCAGAATGTCTGACAAAAAGTGTAAATATAAAGTACCTAAAACTTTTTTTAAATAATAAAAAAAAAAATTCCAAGGAAACGAAAAATTGTAAAAATTAAAAATCAATGTCTAAAAGTCATAAAATTTATTTTAAAAAATTCCAAGTTTCAGAATGTCTGACGAAATCATTTTTTTTTCCATTTTGGTCATCGTAAATGCGCACTATGTTATTAGAAATTTTTAATGAAAATCCACATTTAACCCCCCCCCAGAAGGGGTTAGAGTTGAGATATCGATCTGAAAATTTCGTTACGGCGGTTTTAGACCATAAGGACCAACTTCCACGGGATAATTTAAAATTCGGTGCTCAAGGTAAAATCACCCCTATAAACCCGGCTAGACTCTTTGAAATCATTTTAATTTTTGATAAAGTTCAAAATGAACAAGATAAAAAAGAATTGAGAAAAACATCAGTGAAATTCATTTCGCAACAAAAATGTCATCTTGGTGAAAATTTTAAAATTTAATTTTGAACAGGATTTTGAAAAACGACTTGCGATTGATTCAAAAAAAATCAAACACAAATGGAAAAAAAATTGCACAAGAATTAAATTAAGTAGGTAGTAGAAAATGGAAAATTGTGTTTTGAAAAAAATTTGAAAAGTTCTCTGGAACAAACTTCTCAGAAAATTTGCCACTGTCGCATTGTCCCAAACACTAAGAAAATTTGTTGCTTTTTTTTTTTTTTTTTTTTTGAATTTCCAACAAATTGTGATTGATCAAAAATTTTAATACTTAATTTTTTTTCAAATACCTGATCAAATGTGAATGAATTTATGACGTCTGAAATTTCTCAGGACCATTTTTATAAAAACATCGGCTATACCTACCTACCAAAATTCACATTTTTGAAGAAAAAAAAATCAAACAATTGACCAAAGAAAATTATAGATATTATTAAAATTATGACAACACATTCAAAATAATTTTCATCAATTATCATAAGATTAGCGTTAAATCTACGTATATTTACAATTACTTATGTATACCTATCTTATAAATAAATTGATTAAAATTATCTATGGGTACCTAATTTTAAAAAACCTCGGAAAGAAATGGTTAGTGCTGGATTAGATAAAAATTCGATGATGTAACAAAGAAACTTTTCACTTACTTACTAGAAGTTTAGAGTTTACTCTGAATTAGGTTCAGAATCAGTGTCCTCGGTATCCTATTCTTCATTAGTAGCCACATATAAAGCTTGGAAAAATTTTCCATACGAATAAGGCTTCGACGATCCAATTTCCGGTTCAAGCCCTTTAATCTGTTCGCTGAATAAGTTGGGGTGGTTCGTATCGAAATCTTTGGAACCATCCTCGATTAATTCTATGAAAAAATGAAGTCAAATTTAAATGATCTATTTTTTAATTTTTCAATTACACTATACTATTAACAGAAGTGCACTCACTGTATAGTGGAATACTATTCGGAGGTTCTGAAATTTTTAAATTGAAATAAGTCTTATGTACTTGCTCAAAATATGTGTACCTATTTATGATTTAAATTGATTTTCGGGCGAACTTACTCATGCCACATCCTCGCATAGCGCAATTTTTGTAAAGTAAAAAGGCAACTGTGGGGTAGAGAATTTACTGAATCGTATTACCCTTTCTAATATCTGCATAATTAGGGTTAATGCTCTCAACTTACAGCCTAAGCTTTCATCAAGTATACTGTCTTCGGTTAAAAATTGATCCATATTATTGTATACGTCTCCATAGTTTTTCAAGTAATCCGTTCCCGATTCGGTCATTTCGCCTATTTGTAGATCGTTTTCTATAACATTTTAAATCATGAATTTTGAAGAATTTGAAAATTGCATTAAATTGTGCTGAAATTGAATGTGGAATTGTGGTTACTTGAAAGTGCTAGAGAAAAAAAATAAGAAGAAAATTGAATAAATGTCAGATGCTAAAATATCAAATTGAAAATCGAGCAAGATTTACTTTCAATAAATGTCGTGGCTTGTTTGCTGATTTCCACTTTTTTCAATTTAGAAATTGTATCATCATCAGATTGAAAATTTTCGATTTCTTCGCTTTTTGCATTATTTACAGCATTTTCAACTCTTTCGAAGAATTTTCCTACGCACTGTCCCAAGCATTTTAATACGTCTGATGAAAAAATTGGAAAATATTATTTATACTTACATAATATACCTAAGAAAATACTCACAAGGGAACCTCGCCAACTCGCCGCCTCCGATTTCACTGAATTTTGGCTTTGGCGAATTTTTGAAAATGGCTAAAATCACCCCCAAAAACAAATTTTTGAAATAAAAATCGCAAATTTTGAGATAGAATCCTGAAAATCGGTTTGTACACTAAAGTCGACCCCCCGAGTCGATTGGCACCATTTGCGAAGCCATCTGGAGTCTCCAGAAAAAGTTGACTTTTCTCCAGCACACTGGAATCTCTCCAGACAGCAAAAGTCAACTTTTTCTGGAGGCTCCAGATCGCTTCAAAAATGGTGCCAAACGACTCGGGGGTCGACTTTAGTGTACAAACCGATTTTCAGGATTCTATCTTAAAATTTTCGATTTTTATTTCAAAAATTTGTTTTTGGGGGTGATTTTAGCCATTTTCAAAAATTCGCCAAAAATCGAAAAATCAACTTGAGCAGCTTAAAATTTGGTTGTGAGGTGTGGGTGGCATTCTCTTTCAGTGAGCCAAATTTCAGCGAAATCGGGGGCGGCGAGTTGGCGAGGTTCCCTTGTCAGCTGGTTCATAATTTTTAAATTAGATAAGTATGCTATATTTTCAACTTTTGTTTACTTACCCTTTTTTTCGTTTTTATCTGAAAATCAGGTAAAATAAAAAGAATATCTCGTGTCATTTGATAAAGATATGTACTTACTAGTTTCTACTTCGTGAAGTATACTACATACCTTTTAGATTTTCAAAGTCTATAAATTCTTTAGATTTACATACTCCTAAAAATAAATTCAAAATTAGATTCAATTTCTAAAAAAAAAAAAAAATTAATTTAACTGAGCACCATTGATGAATAGGAAAAGGGGGGTATTAGCATTTGGCGATTTCTGAGCATCTGTCGATGGATTACTCTGTTCTGGTGAACCTTTCTCACGGTAATTGTCAAAGATATCTTCGCGGTCCTTCGCTGCTAGGCATTGCTTAATTTCTGTTCCGTCGTAGTTTCCATCGACTGAAATACAAAACACGCTCGAACTTGTAACCTCATTAAGGTCAAGTTAAATATGGTAATAAAAATTTGTTTTACCTTTTTGTACATCATCATCGAATCTCTCTGGAAAATCTCCGAAACAATAAACTGAAAAAATGGTTAAAATGATTTGGAGAAGATCTAAAGTAATGTTGAACTTCCTAGTTATGTATTTACCCCCGACGTGTTCTCCATCGTTTACGAAATAGTTTTCATCATCGTCGAAGCCAGTCTTTTCAATAAATGTTCTTAGACAAAAGTTAGCGACTGCAAAATGATTCATTTTTTTTTTTAAACAAAAGAGTTATCGGAGTAGCATAGTTTTCATCTAATTTGCTTACTTTGAAGGTCAGCATTGGCTGGAAAAAATATAAAAAATTAATTATCGGTTCGATTGATTGAAGTTTCCCAATAAATAAGCGTCCAACTTACGTAAAGTAGCGTCGACGAATGTGAGTGACAATCTAAAGGCTGAAATTGAGTGAAAATAAAAGAATTATTTCAAAAGTTTTTTGTACTTGTCATCTTTAAAAAAACGATAAAATGATTCTCACATACCGATGAAAAATATTGGAAAACGTAGGACCGCCGCATTGACTTTGGAATTCATTTCAATGGCAGATTTTTAATAGAAAAATATGCACGCACGAGACTACCAGCTTTGGTCTTGGGAGTTCGAGAAGTACTTTCAAAAAATTCGTCGACATGAAATGAATAATTTTTGAGAACTATATTGCTTGATTTTCCACTCGCACTTGGCACCTGTTCAAATCGACGATGGATTTTCGTGTTTTACTGATATGACGACAGTCTGAGTAAACAACGTCGTTTTACGTAGGTACAAGACATCTTTGTAAGCTTTATAGATAGGTTGATGGGAGCCCCAGATTTGTGGCGGTTGAATAAATCGATTCGTGAAATTTTTTCTACGAATTTTACGCTGAAAATTTTTAATGCGCATTGCGCATATTTGACAACTTTTTAGGAGCGAGAAATTTTACACGAATTAATACCTAGTCTCGACGTCTCGTAGGATATTCTTCATTTTGATTTTAGATTCTGGGAAAAAATGTAAAGAATTTCCCAAAAAATTATACTGAACTAAATGTTTAAAATTTTGTGCAAAATTGACAATAACTTCATTTAGAACAAATTTCGATATAATTTTGATTTTCTGATATAGCTTTTAACTGATCAATATAATTATACATAAAAAAAAAAAATTGTTGAATTGAGTCAGTGGGTGCAAGAAGGGCGGATAGCGATATGCAAAAAGTATGTGTTGAGAAAAACGCATTCAAAGTTTTCTTTTCATTAGTACACGAAAATGTGCAAAGATTAATAACACGAAACCGTGGTTTTTTTATGGGTGTTAAGTGTGTAGAATTCGAATCTTTTTTTGTTTTTTATTAAAATACTGAAAATTTGTGAAAAAACGACAAATAAATGGGTGTGACATCCGTAAAGTAGAGATGGGGTCTGATATTTCGTGAAAAAAATTGTAGATGTATTTTTTCGTTTGATTAAATTTTTGTCTATCAATTTTTTCCTTCTTTGTTTCTAAAAAAGTTTTGGTCTCGGCCAAAGTTTTCCCTGCAGACTGCAAAGTCATACTAAAGTGACCTGTAGTGATAGAAAATTTTTGAAAAGTCATGCTGAAAAAATTGTACAAATTCTCACGCAGAAAATGGAAAAATTCGAAATGATTTTATTCATGAGTTAATTTGACAAATTTTTAGGTATAAGAAATTTTGAATGAGTTCTTCTAGTAGAAAATTCTTTACTTCGATTATGAGAAAAATTGTAAAAAATTTATTCTGAACTACATTTTCAAAATTTTGTGCAGAATTAACAAAATGTAATGTTTTTATTTTTTAAAAATGTTAAAAAAGGGGGTAATTATTTTCAAAAAAAAAAATAATAATAAAATTTTTGAAATAACAGAAAAAATGTTTGAAAATTTTACTCCAAAAAATTGGATTTTTTTTATTCCCTCCAAAAGAAATCAAAACAAAACATTATATAGATACTTAGGTATTCCACTTTTTTTTTCAAGCCTCGAATTACGAAACAAAATTAAAAATTAAATTTCAAAATTCATAATTTTTTCATGTTTTAAGAATGAAAAGAAAAATTTTTAAAAATGAGAATTTTTTATTCCAAACAATAAAATTACAACTTCTTTTTCACTTCAAAAAAATAAAAAAATAAACTTATGCCAATTTTTTTTTTTTTTTTTTTTTTTTGAAAAAAAGATCTCAAAAATTTGAGATTTTTTTCTTCGTTTTTAAAAAAATTAATTTTAGATTCATCTGGAGTGATTTACTATGTAGTTTTTTTGCTGTTTTCTATTATGTTCAGTCACTTCTAAAAAAATATTTATACCTACTTAATACCTAAGAAGCTAAGATGTTTTTTTTTTTGGACATTCTTCATTTTTAAAAAAAAAATGGAAAATCGATCTCGATGAAGGCAGGAACACTCAATAATGAGTTTTACTTTGCCTGATGATAATCAAAATTACTTCAATCTGTAGCATAGAAATTTGATTAAAATTGATTTAGATAAGAAAAATATCTGAATTGTATGACGAGAGTTTGAAAACGTAGAATACTTACATATCATTCGATACCTATTTTTGTTGCTGTGAGTTTACCAGCTCTTTCATCCTGATCAAGAACCTACCTATTTCATGATTTTCTCCAAGTTCCATAGATTGCTGGGTTTATCAATTACGTGGTATATTTGACTGAAAAATGGGTGAGTATTTCTTTCTGCTAATTTGATGTGCTTGAGAAATCAAAAGAATCTGAGGATTACTAGCTCCAAATTACGTGTATCCTCCATTGATAGGTATGTCTTTTTAGGTAGTTTTCACGAGTCATTGAATAATGAAAGTCCTTGAATTATTTTAGATATTTTGTGTTGTATGAGAGACATTGAATTTAATCTATAATTATTCTGTACCTTCAAACAAGTTTGATTTAAAATTACATTTTTTTTTTTCAATTTTGAGATTTTTACATTTTCTGAATCCATAAAAATGAAACTCATAGATTCAGAGTTTAAGAACCTCGAAATAAAAAAGGAAATGTTACTTGAGTCTTGAGGCTGAGTTGAGCACTTGACTGACTTCCATCTTCCGTGATCGATGGTAAAGAATTTCATCTGAAGAAATGAAAAAAGGAACAAAGAAGTTTTAATTTTGAATCATCACTTCACTCCTTCAGTGATCTGTGATCGGTGAAAGTGAGTTGCGTCCCAAAATCCAAAACACGTACTAATTGCGTTCCGAAAATTTTAGCAACATTTTCAGTTCAACTTGTGGGTACAGGTGAATTGCGTCCCACATAAAATTAATCTACGTATGAATGGCGTCCCGCGCTACGTACGAATTGCGTCCGGTGTGCGAAGTATAGGCGATTTTCTCTTCAAACCTTTGAATATAATTTTCATTTAAAAAATTTAAGAAAAAGTACTTGAAGTCTCTAAGAAAATAAGAAAATTTTCATCTTCGAAATATTAAAAAAAAAAAATTATATCTGAAAAAAGAAGAGTTTTTCATTTCAAAAAAATTGAAAAAATTTTCACATAAAAAAAACTTGAAAATATTTTTCTATTCAAACCTATGAAATATTCAATTCTTGAATATGGACCCCTTTGAAATCTTCAATTTCCAAATATACTTACTCAATGGAAATATTCAATTTCTGCGTATGGAGCCTCAAAAAATCATGAAATAGGTAATTAGTTTTTCGAATATACATATATCCCACCTCCACGTGGTATCTCCTGGGTGATGCTAAGAAATTGTACAAAGTATTCATTTCTAACTATGGACGCAATTCGTACGTCCCCATTTTCAACTAGGGACGCAATTCGTACAAGGAAGGGACGCAATTCACCTATGCCACTTTCACAAAAAAAACTTTGGGACGCAATTCGTACGCAGCCTCTGTGATTACTGCATAATTTTCATTTCTGAAAAATTAGGTTGGTAATTTTTTCAACGTTGTCAAATGCTCGAGCATTTTTTCCTCGTGAGAAAATTTCCTTAAATTGAGATTTGAGAATATTCTCGAAAATGCTGGTGCTCGTTGAGCAGATTCTCAGTGAGAAAACTTTCTCTGCCATCCGCTGTCCGTGATTTTTTTCACTTTGGTTTGCTACTTGTACATACATTGTATCCCAATTGAAATTGATGACGATCTTGATTATAAAAAAGTTCATGTATTTTCAATTTGATATGAAAAATTCGAAATAAATTGAAACTACTTGAGGTTTTTTTTAATAATTGATATATCATATTAAATAAAGGCAGAGACCATCAAAAAAGGAAATTTAAATCAGTGGTGCGGTATATCGAAAAAATCACTTCCTAAAAGCTTTAAGGAGGGAAGAGATGTTACTGTAGGTACAGTGTACGTCTAATCGACTCAGAAATCAGAATTCCAACGTTAACTTATCACAATAATCAATAAATAAGGAGAAAAAAAAAAATGATGATAATCTTAATCAATTTTCGTATAAATTTCATTATATCTACTACTACTTACCTATATAACTATTTAATTAATTTTTTTTTATCGCTTAATGGCTAATTTACTCATAATTAATCCCGCTGTTTCTTAAAAATGAACCCGAATAATGAGAAAAAAATTTTGGACAATTTTTTCAAAGAAATTGAATTTGTGTAATTTCGTATGTAAAAAGTTTCGCGAAATTTTTACATGGCAAAAATGAATTTTTTCCAAAAATGTGAATAATTGTAAAATTCAGAATTTTTTCATCATGAGTGGACCCGAATGATGAGAAAACATTTTTTTGGCAATTTTTCCAATAAAATTGAATTTTGGGAAAATGTGAATTGCCCATTGCAAAATGAACTTTTTTCAAAAATAGGAATAATTGAAAAAAATCATGAATTGTTTCGGCATAACCTCTCAGAATGGACCCGAATAATAAGAAAAAAAAATTTTGAGCAATTTTTTCAAAGAAATTAAGTATGTGAAATTTCCAATGTAAAAAGGCTCGCAAAAATAAAAACGGATCTTTTTACATGGCAAAAATTATTTTTTTCCAAAAATGCGAATAATTGAAAAATTCAGATTTTTTTTTCATCATGACCTCACAGAGTGAACCCGAATGATGAGAAAAACAATTTTTTGCCAATTTTTCCAATAAAATTGAATTTTGGCAAAATGTGAAATTGCCCATTGCAAAATGAACTTTTTTCAAAAATAGAAATTATTGAAAAATCATGAATTTTTTCGTCATAACCTCTCTGAATAGACCCGAATAATAAGAGGGAAAAAGTTGAGCAAATTTTTTCAAAAAAATTAGAAATATTATGTGAAATTTTCGCGAAAACCCCGATTTTTTTACATGCCATGATGCCAAAAATTAATTATTGTTTCCGAAAATGCGAATAATTGAAAAATTCAGAATTTTTCCATCATATTAACCTCTCAGAATGGAGTTCTTAAATAATTTTTAAAAAATAAAATTGGAAAAATTTTCGCGATTATTTTTCATTTTTTTGTAATAAAATTTTCTAAAATTCAAATAATAGCAGCGCTTTCTAGCCAGCCAATAGCTTTTAGCCAATAGCCAATAGCTTATGCTAGCTAATGGTTTTTCAGCCAATAGCCAATAGCTGGCTAGTTACAAGTTACAAGTCTTTCTAGCCAATAGCTAGCAAATAGCCAATGAAATCATGAGCTATTAGCTATTATTTTTTAATTTTTTTTTGTTATTTTACACTTTTACAGTTATTTTTTTAAGACCAATTTATTATTATTTTTTTTTTTTGAAAACGAAAAATCGAAAATTGAAAAGATTTGCCCCTGAAAACATTCGAATTTTACATTTTAGGTTTCCTGATTTTTAAATTCCTTCAAAAATTTGGATTTTCCCTTGTTTTTATTATATTTTATGATGGATTTTAATTACAAGTACAAATTTTTGACTACCAAATATATTAATTTAGTTTAAACCACCTAAAACGGAAACTACATCTCATTACCAGTATTTTGAGGGGTCATTCGATTTTTTTTGAAAGCCAGCCAATAGCTAGCTAATAAATTTTTTCTAGCCAATAGCTAGCTTTTTTTCAGCCAATGAAAAAATCTAGCTCAAGCCTTTAGCCATTAGCCAATGACGATTGGCTAGAAAGCCTTGAATAATAGGTACGAATTCACATAATTACTTGGTTATTTACTACGTAAAATCCGTATTTACTTGTATAAGAACGAGATTACCCATTGTTTGAACGAACGAAATTGAAAACAAATCATTTTTCTGGTTGTTGTGAAAATAGCAACACCTGTAGTTCCAGAAGGGTTTCAAGCTTGCGTTGATTGCTACATTGCGTCATTTCTCAGTTTTTTGAGATTATTAGTGTTGGTTTTAATTAATTTTTGAGGTATTTTATCGCTAATTATCAAGTAATAATTCTATTTTAAAGTGTCGTAAAGCAATATAATACCTGTAGTGAAGTTGTATACACTATTTGATTCACAGAATGGATGGACGAGGTAAAGGTAAGAAAGAATTTTCCATCTCCGATATCGACACCATTAGGATTACGATTACGATCGTAATTCCAATTAATCTAATTATTAATCATTATTAAAGATCGTCTCGCTTCATTGGCATTACTTGATGTTTCGGAACTGCGAGTAACGTCCTTGTTTGTTGTAAATTAGTTGAGAAAATCTGTACAAAAACTTTCTCTTCTTGATTTCATCTTCTGTTTTGATTTCAATTAAGTCGTAATAAATATTCTTCAACTTCTTTGAGGATGAAATCGGATATTCTAAATGCTCCACTTTGAACCTTTTTGCTCTTGTCTTTGAATAATTAGGTCCTTTCTCAGTATTGATGATTTTATATGTTGTAAAATGGATCATGAGTAAACTTGCTCGAGAGACATTCTTTAATAATACTGATTCTGAAATGTTTCTTCATGCAATTAAATGTTCAATTGGTATCTTTGAAGAGCAGTTGAATCTAAATGGAAAAAATTAACTCGTTGGTAGTTTCATCAATCAACAATATCAACATTGACCTCTGACGTGTACGTTTACTATTCGTATTCACTCAATTTACTTGTAAATTTTACAGGTAACAGCGGCTCGCAGCAGCAGCCACCACCACCTCCACAAGAACAAGGCGGAGGAGGCGGTAAAAAACGAAACCGGAATAAAGGACGAGGTGGCGGAGGTGGATCCGGCCAAGACGGTGGATCTGATCGAGGTCAACATCAAGAACGAGGTCCTCCTAGAGAAGCAGTAGGAGATGGACGACGTCCGCAACAGGGTCCCGGATCCGGGGGCCCTCCGCGGGGCCCACCCGGCGGTCAACAAGGTCCTGGATCATCTGGCCCACCACGAGGACCGCCCGGAGGACAGCAGGGTCCTGGACTTAGAGGCCCTTCTCCGTTTACTACGGGTCCTAGAAATGCTCCGCCACCATTCAGTCGACAAACTCAAAGTGTCGAACCTGCCGTTGCGCCTTCTAAGCCAGCGTGGGGTAAACCTGCCCAAGTTGCTGCTTCTCCACCGGTTGAAGGTATTATAGATTTAGGGTTATAGTTGTTTTCTGAGGAATTGTTTCTAATATCGTAATTATTTTCGATGCAGATACGTCGTCGAAAGAGCCTTCGTTGCCGCAGCAGCCTAAATCAGGAAAAGGAAAGGGTAAGGGTAAGAAAGTCGGTGCTAAACAAGCCGAAGAAACTCCACAAGCTGCTGGTCCAGCTCCAACTCCGGCTCCGGCCCAAGGTATCATTTGATCGAATTAACTCGTTAAATATTTCCTAACGTCGTTTGCCACATCGAATTATTTTGCAATTTTTCCATTTTTAACGTGCTTTTTTGAAAATCCCTCGACCTCTCGTAGATTCTCCTTTAGCACAACCCGAACCTAAATCCGCCGGAAAAGGCAGAGGTAAAAAGAAAGTTACCGATGATAAACCATCGGAACCTTCTAAAGAAGTCTCACTACCGGTTTCTCCAAAAGTTGAGACTACGGTTGAAGGTATAAATTTTATCAGCACCTTGCAATTTTCCAATTATTTTTTTATTTTATTTAATTTTTTTTTTCTTTAAAATCTCTCATCGTAAGATCCCCCTTCGCCGCAACCCGAGCCCAAAACTCCAGCAAAAGGTAAAGGTAAAAAGAAAGCTTCCGAAAGTAAACAACCTGAACCTTCAATAACTACCCCATTGCCAGAAATTCCACCAGATGATACCCCAGTCCAAGGTATACTATTACATTGACCTCTACGACGAATAACATGTTACTGATGTTCTTTCCCCCTTCTAAAAAGACCCTCCCTTGCCGCCCGAACCTAAGCCTTCCGGAAAAGGCAGAGGTAAAAAAAGGGTTATCGCTGAGAAACCATCGGAACCTCTTGAAAGATCTCCCAGCCCAGACCCAGAGCTTCCCATACAAGGTGACCTTTGATAACATTACAACCCTGGCAAGCTTTTTTTCAACGTTTTGCTAGCAAAGTGTGATTATTTTTTGTTTCGTGTTTCAGTTGCACCTCAAAGAGATCCGCCATTACCGCAGCCTGACCAACGAGGAAAAGGCCGAGGAAAGCCGATGAGCTCTGGAGACAAACCGCAGGATAGGCCTTCACCAGGACCTTCGAAAGCATTATCTCCAGTTCAAGGTACTGTCTCGAGATGAGCTAAATTTTACAACTAGTTGTTCAGTACTGTTTTTTCTCACCATCGAAAATTTTTTAAGTCCAATACTACATGGATACTTGATATTAAAAATTGGAGGAGAGGGAGGGGTCCAATCAAAACTTTTTTAATAACCAAAATTAATCCTAGGACTTCAAGCTACAACTTTTGTTTGAAATTTTTCTCAATTGGACCTCTCCCCTCTCGCTCCCCATCTATATTGTATAACACTCCGAAGATAATAATTGAAAAATTGGAGGATTGAGGGAAGGAGGGGCTAATTGAAAAAAATTTTCAAACAAAAGTTGTAGCTTGTAGTCTTGGGAATAATTTTGGTTATTACAAAAATTTCGATTGGATTCCTCCCTCTCCTACAATTTCACATTATATCAGGTAGATACTTTTTGAAAATGGGGGAGAAGTCCAATTGAAAAATTTTTCAAACAAAAGTTGTAGATTGAGGTCCTAGAAGTAATGTTTGTTATTATGCAATTTTCGATTAGACCCTCCCCTCCCCTCCAATTTTGCATAATATGACTTAAAATGCTTATATTATTAAAAGCTGGCGAATGTAGGGGTCCAATTGAAAAAATTGTCAAACAAAAGTTGTAGCTTGAAGTCTTGGAAATAATTTTGGTTATTACAAAAATTTCGATTGGACCCCTCCCTCCACTCCAATTTTTAATTCAAGTATCTATGTGGTATTGAACTTGGTAAATTTTCGATGATGCAAAAAAAAACCGTATTGAGACGATCCACTCGTGTCCAGATTGATTCGAATTTGTTCAATTTTTGCAGATGTCACCAAACAATTGGCACAAACGACGATAACTTGGTCTGGAGAATCGTTTATTATCCCTCGAAGACCGCAGGGGCAAGCCATCAATCGAAAGCCGGCCTTATTCCAGAAGAAACACACCATCGAAGTTAATTACTTGCCGATTAAGTTCAAGGATTTAAATTTGAAAATCTTCCACTACGACGTGGAATTTAAACCGGATCGGCCTAAGAGTCTGTATAGGTAGGCCTAAGCTTATGCTCTGAATTTAGCCCATTTCGGAATTGCTGATTTCGAATAAATTATGTTGCAGGCAAGCTTTGAGGCTTCTACTCGATAAATATGTTCCAAATCGCTACCCAGCGTTCGATGGCAAGAAGAATATGTACGCCGGAGGTACCAAATTACAATTTCCAGCCGGTGATACGGTACGTGTGAGGGAGGAATGCACCATAATGAAGTAGGCTGTTTTGTACTGATGGGTTTTCGTTTTAGGTTCGAGACACAATCAAATTATTAGACCCAGAACGTGGCTCAGATGCGGAATTCGATATTACCGTTAAATTAGTATCTCAAAATCTTTCTTTGAGCAGACTAGCCGAGTACCTGAGAAGCGGAACGTCGACGAATATTCCTCAAGATGTAATTCAAGGAATAGATATCGCCTTGAGAAACGCACCAACGATGAATAGTAGTTTGTAAGTAGTGAATTCTGTTTAGATCAGATTGCAATTTTTTGATGTACTCGAATTTTAAACACGTGTAATTTCAGTGTACCAGTTGGACGATCGTTCTTTGCTATTCCCAACCCCAGAGGTGAGCCTCCTACCTGTCTGGGAGGTGGATTCGAACTTTGGCACGGTCACTATCAATCGGCCATCATGGCTTGGAAACCGTATCTAAACGTCGATGGTAAGAATTTCGTGTGCTGGCTCCAATCCCCATAGCTGAATTTGATCGTTTGTCGTTCTTGAAATGAAATATTTTGTGGGTTATTTTTTCAGTCGCAAATAAGGCTTTCCCGATTCCGCAATCGTTACTCGATTTTATTCGACAAGATTTGAACGAAGATCCGAGACGAATGCTTGAACGAAACACCGAGTATAAGTTGTTGCGATTCGTCAAAGGTCTCAAAGTCGATTACAAATTAAAGTCTAACGATCCTTCCGGTTTCACAAAGAGGACTTACAAAGTGAACGATTTGGGTGCGCCGCCCAATAAGCACACGTAAGCCAGCTGCTCCGCTGTTTGTTTTTTTTTTTTTTTTGTTTGTTTGTTTTGTTTATTTAAAACTTTATTGTCTTGTGCAGATTCAAACCGGACAAAGAAGGCAGTCGAGAAATTACCGTCGAACAATATTTCAGAGACGTGAAAAAAATTCAGCTACAATACCCTCATCTGCCGTGTATTATCACGAGTAACAAGAATTATTTACCGCTCGAAGTGAGTATTTTCCTGATCGAATGTGTCTCTAGATGAGAAGCTGATAATTTCTCTACATTTTGGATGAAATTTTTTCTAAAAAGAGTCCAAATGCGATGATTTAATCGTCAGATGTTCTAATTGTATAATTTTTTGATCGCAGTTTTGCCACATTACGCCTAATCAAGCGGTAATGCGAAAACTGGACGAGAAGCAGACGGCTGTTATGGTGAAAAGTGCTGCCAAAGGAACAGATATCCGGAAAGATCGTATTATGACAACGGTAAAAAGATTAAAGAAATCGACAATGAATCGACGAATACCTGTCGTGTCGTTATTTTTATCAATTAAATTAAATATTGTTCCCCACTTTTTTTTTTTAGATTGGCCAGTCTGGTTTTAACAGAGATCCATGCGCACAGGAATTTGGAATTCAGTTGGAAACAAAATTCGAAAATGTCGAAGCTCATGTTTTGAAACCGCCCATGATACGTTATGCCAATGTGAGTATTTCGAATTTTCGAGTCAGGAATGATTCAGTGTAACTATTTTGTGAATCTCGTGGAAGTCGAGTCATGTTTTTAGAACAAAACTTTCAAATCCAGTTTAAATTTCTTCAAATTTAGGACTTGTTTTAAAATTAAAATTTCATCCTTAATGAATTTTAGCCATTTTTAATTTTACAAGCTCTGCTATAGCAAGTTCTACGTATAAAATTTCGCCAATCACCTTTTTTTTTTTCTTTTTTTTTTTTGTAACTTATTTCTTTATTTGAACCCTCAATTCTTCAGTTTGCATTCTTTTTTATTTTATTTATTTTTTCTATTGAAACTTATAAATTTTCCCAATTAGATTTATTTGCATTTTCATTTTTTTAAATTTTAACCATGTATAACTCAGTTTAAAATTAATTCATTTTATAATTAATTGTTTTTCCTAGTTTTTAATTTTTTTTTATTCAATTTTTAGGGTTTTTTTCTTCAATTCTTTTTCATTGTAACTTTACAGTTTTCTACTTATTTGAAATTTGAAATAATTTTCATGCAATCGATTTTTCTTATTCGACAATTTTTTCAACTGTGAATTTTCTCCAAGTTGAAAAGTAATTTCATTCAATGTAAATTTTATTCAGTCATTTCATCAGAACCCAATAATTTTTTTCCAATTTTATATTTCCTTTAACAATTTTGTCTAATTTTTAATTTTTGTTGAATTCGTGACTACTTTTATTCTGTTTCTTTTCCTTTTTTTTTCTCTATTCTTCTATCTTATTTTGGTATTTTTTTTTCAAATTGAGATTTGACTATCTCTTCTTATTTTAAATTTTTTGCTGTTTTATTTTTACACCTTAAAGACATTTCTGTTGATTTTTTTTTTTTTATTCGACGATTTCTTTCACTGTAAATTTTTTCCAATTCAACTTTTTTTCATTTAGACCTAATAATTTTTAATTTTTTGGTAGGTATGTTTGGTATTTTCACATTACTCCAATTCAGTACACTAAAGCACCGAAGATAGAAGTCCAATTTTTTTCGGTTTCGAGATTTTTATAGTTTATGAACCTACTAGTGTCATAGATTCAGAAAACGTAAAACCCTCAAAGTTGAAAAAAAATGTGACTTTCATTTTCTTCGGTGCTTTAGGGTATAGAATTTTTTCCTAAACTCGATTTTTTTCTAAATTCGTAGCTCTTTTTGTTTAATTTTTTTTCATAAAGATTTACAATTATTCTCTCTCATTTCAAATGTTTTGCATTTAAATTTTTTTATCGATTTTTTTAAAACTTTGTTTTTATACCTACCAATTTGCTTTTTTTATTAACAAGTTTTCCAACTTTTGGTAAGTATCAATTGTTTCAAAAAATTCTCAACTTCTCTTCCTATTCTTATTTTGATTTTTTTTAGTCATTTATGAGTAATTCAATGTCTTTTATTTTCTATTTCTTAGCCGTTTGTGTTTTTTTCCCATACTTTTTTCGTAAAGAAGATTTCTTCTCATTTGAACATTTTTACACGTTTATTATTTAAAAAAAAAAAAATTCCAATCCGATTTTTTTTTTCAATTTGACAATTTCTTTCTTTTTTAAACCCTCTCCATTTCTTTTCAGTTTTCATTTTTATTTTTATTTTCTACCATCTTAAATCAAATTAGAACTTTTTTCAATGATAAATTGCCTTTTTTTCTGTATAAGCCTAATTATTTTTCAAATTTTCAAAAATCTCAACAGGTTGTATTGATTTTTTTTTTTTTTTTTTTTTGTTACGATGGCTTGGCAATTTTTTCGCATTGTATTTCATAAACATTCAGTCTTTTCAGATTTAAGTATTAAATTATCATTTTTTTTTACATTTATTCCCTCAATTTTTTACGAAAGGTCAAGAATTTTTCACAAATTCAAGTAATACATACTTACTTTAAATTCATTCTTTTTACTCCATATTTTTTTAAATTGTAAATTTTCTCCAATTTTTTTATTTGAAATGTTTTCAAGTACGTATGTATAAATTTTTTCCAAATTTCTTAGCAGATCTTATTTTTTGTGTTTTTTTTTCATGTTCATTACACTCATAAATTTTTCCCAACTAATTTTTCGAGTGTTCCTCAATTATCAGCATTTTAAAGCCCAGTTTTGATTTTTTATTTTGAAACTTTTTGTGATTTTGAATTTTTTTTGCTGCGGATTTTTTCGAATTTTAGTTCGATTTTAATTTTGACATTTTTCTTTCATTAGTTTCCGGTCTTTTCTAATTCAATTTTGATCACCCTTTTTTGATAATCATAATCAATTTTACTCGCTCAAGAATAGAAAAATTAATACGATGGTTTTTAAAAATTTATCACAACCCTGTTTCAGGCCGAAGTTTCAGTCAGAAATGGAGTCTGGCAGACAAGGAATAACGAGCAGTTCATCCAATCACCGGGTTTGCAGTCTTGGGTGATTCTCAACACTGATAGAAGAACCGGAGGCCAACAGATTAAGTAAGCTGATGCAAAAACACTCAGTGACCACGTTATCTTGACAGTGTTTTTATTATTACCTATTTTTTTTTTTTTCCAGTAATCTAATAAAAAATTTTATGCAAACGGGTCGTAACATTGGTATTCCAGTGAGCGAACCGAAGCAAGTTGTGGACTTGAGTGGCAGGGTAAGAAGCGAGGCAGATTTTGAGCAAGAATTTCGTAAATATAAAGGTCAAGTTCAAATCGTTGTAGTTATCATGACGCCGTTCGGTATCGAGGATATTTACAGTCAGTATTTTCTCTTGATTTGTTGCTTGAATTCGCAATTACGTTCTATTGTGACCAAATTTAACGACTTGCGTGTATTTTTCAGGTAAAATCAAACGAGCATCCGAATTGAAAGTTGGCGTTCTGACTCAATGTATAAAGTCAGCCACTTGCGATTTTCGAAAAATGAACACGATGACTGCGCAGAATATTTTATTGAAGATTAATTCGAAAATTAGCGGAGTTAATCACACGTTGGGACGCGGTACAACGTAAGTGATGAATTCTTGTAACATTTTGTGGTGTTTTTGGGTCCCAAGAATGGCCATTGATGATGAATAATTTTTTTTAAACGTGAATTTATGCAAAAATTATGATATATCTCAATTTTATTTAATTTGTTTGTTATAGGCCGGCCATTTTGAGAGAACCGGTGATGATTGTTGGAGCAGACGTTACCCATCCGGCCCCTGGGTCTGAGGGGCTTTCCATCGCTGCGGTATGTAACTAAAAAAAAACGTACTGTTGAAAAGTGCTATTTTTAGTGTTGGAAATTTTGTATTTCATTGATTTTTTTTACCATGTGAAGCGATTTTCCATTTTTATTTTTTATAGTTCTCAGTCTTGCAATCCCCAATTTTTTTACAATTTTTGATTTAGAAATCTATGTAAATTTCATTTTAACTGGTTCCAATTTTCCGTTTTTTCGAATTTTTAAATTTTGATTTGTTTATTCATGATTTTAATTTATTTATAAGTATTAATTTAAATTTTTTTGGATTTTTCTAATTTTTCTAAATTTTTAATTATGCATCATTTTAGTCATTTTTGATACAATTTTTAGTTTTCAATTTTTCACAATTTTTTCAAGTTTTTTTTTTTTTTTTTTTTTTTTGAAACTAGATTTAATTTTTAGCCGTTTTTAATTCAATTAGACAAGTATCGATTTTTTCACTTGTATGAAAATGTTGAAATTTTTTAAATTCAATTTCAATTTTTTATTGACTTTTTTCACGTCTTTGAATTTCCTATTTTAGTACTCAAGTTTTTCAATTTTATTTCCATCGTAAACTTTCACAATTTTTCCAAAAAATTTCACTTTGATTTCTATAAATTTTCAACTAGAAATTAAATTTTTCAAATGACCCAAAATATTGTTGAAATTTTTAAAGGTGCATTTCAATTTTTTAGCTACTATTTTTTTATGCAAATTATTTTTTCATTTTTTTCTCTCAATTTTTTCATACGAGTATTTTTCAACTTGAGTAAATTTTCGATTCTATTCAATCTTCATCTTTTTAAAACAACAAGTATTGTGATTCTTTTGAAATTTTTTCAAATTCTAGTGCCTACTGGCTTTTAAAATTTGATTTTTTTTTTTAAGATATCTACGATTTTTTCAAATTTTTATTTTTATTTTTAAATTTTTGGTAAGTGTCAATTTTATAATTTTTCTTGACTTAATTAATTTTTTTTTTGGGGGGGGGGAGGGGGTTTCCAATTTATTTCATCATTATTATTATTTTTGAAAACTTGGGTTATTTAAAATTCTTTAGTTTATTATTTTTAATAATTTTTTGTCAAACTCGAAATTGATTTTTTTTATTGATTGTATTCAATCGTTGATTTCTGGCAATCAGTTCTTTGATTTTTTTAAATCTGAAATGAAACGAAAAAAAAACACGAAATTTTTTCAGTTAGGTATTTTTAAAGTTTAAACTTTCGTTTTTTTTTTGAAATTTCATTTTTTTGTTTTTAGTTTTGTTTTGTTTTTCTCAATTTTTGAATTGATTTTTTTTTATATCAAAATTTTTTGAATTTTCAATTCAACTTCGTGATTTTAACATTTTTGATGTTTTCCTCAATTTTCCCCCAATTTCGACGTTTTTCTTGAGTATAAATAAAGTAAATTTTTTGGTGTAATTTTTAATCCTCAATTTTTCTTCTTTTTTTCAAAAATTTCGGTTTTCAAAATTATATTTTGGTTTTCTAAATTCTTTAATTTTTAATTTCCAATAATTTTCTGTTCGATTTAATTGTTTTTTTTTTAGTTTTTAATTTCTTCTCCAATTTTATTAAATTAGCAAATATATTTTTACTTTTATTAAATTTTTTTCACATAAATACTTCGATTTATTTATTTTTAATTCATTCATTTTCCTGGAGGTACTCAATGTTGATTTTTTTCAATTTTATTGTTTTTCTGATTTTTCCCCTTATTTTCAATTATTATTATTTTTTTTAATTTTTGATGATTTTTGAATCATTGTTACTAATTTGTTTAATTTTTTGATTTTTTCCCAATTTTTTTCTATTTTAGAAATTTTTCTTGAAAAATTTCCACTTATACCTGTCAACTTTGATTTTTTACAATTTTTCAAACACTTGAAATTTTACAAACTTCAATTTTTTATTTTCAATGAATTTTTGTTTAGTTTTAATTTTATTCTCAGCTTTTTATTTTTTATTTACATATTTTTTATTTTTTAACATAATTATTTATTCAATTTTTTTCAGTTTTTAATTTATTTTTTTAAATTTTTAAATAATTTTTCAATTTTGGAAATTTTTAATTTTGAAAAAAAAATTATTCTCAAAACTTCATTCTGTTTCTTTCAATTTAAATCATATTATCATTCTTTAATAAAATTGCCATTTTTTTTCGAATTTAAAAAAAATTAATTTTGATTTTTTAAATTTTAAATATCTACCTAATAATTTATTGGAATTTTTTTTTCTAATTTTCAATTTCTCTGGATTTTTAAATGTTTCCAATTCTCATTAAAATATCAGTTTCATCGTTAACCTCTATAATTTTTAACACAAGTAACCTAATCGATGAATTTTATTTTCCGATACAGGTGGCGGCGTCTCACGACTCTAACGCATTTAAATACAACATGCTGTACCGATTGCAACCAGGTCGCCAAGAGATGATCGAACGTTTACAAGAGATGATCGAGCAGCAACTTAAATTCTTCTACCAGCAATGCAAGTGTAAACCCAAACGTATCCTGTATTATCGCGATGGCGTTTCCGAAGGACAATTTTTACAGGTCAGCCTGCAATAATTGTACATCTGACTTATTGTTACCTAGTCGATCGTTGTACGTAACTATTAATTGACTTTATTATCAACTCAACAGGTGCTAAATATCGAACTTCGAGCCATCAGAGCCGCCTGCAAGAAACTAGAAGACGGATACGAGCCTGCGGTGACCTTCCTCGTTGTGCAAAAACGTCACCATACGAGATTCTTTCCCGGTCCGCGCGATTGGGATAGTGATAAAAATAAAAACGTAATGGCCGGAACGTTGGTCGATACGACGATAACCCATCCGACCGAGGTTGATTTCTATCTCGTCAGTCACCAGAGTATTCAGGTAATTAGATGAAAAATGTGAATTCTTTATTACCCCTACTGTCGATCGTGATTATTACGATGATTTTTTTTCTTCTACTGCAGGGTACAGCTAGACCGACCAAATACCATTTACTCTGGGATGACAATAAGATTCCTCAAGATGACCTAGAGCAGCTTACATATTACCTTTGTCATATGTTTGCCCGGTGCAATCGGTCCGTTTCTTATCCGGCTCCGACGTACTATGCTCATTTGGCGGCGTTCAGAGCCAGGGCCTGGTGGGAAGGGTAATTGATATTTTTAATTGTTATTATTGTTCAGAGTGTTCGACAGTATATTGCAAGTCCAGGTACTGCTGATATTGCAAAACTGTGCTATTTTCTCGGAGGTATCTATTTTTCAAAACGTTCTGCAGAAGTTTTGATTTTCTTGTAACTTTGATAAACCTTTTGAATTTAGTAAATTTTTGAAATGTTTTAGATTTGATAAAAATTCAACGTTGGGGAAAGTTTTCGATTCGATGAAAAATGATTTTTCGTAGATTTGATAATTTTTTAATTTAAATCAATTTTTAAAATATTTCTTGAATTTTTACGACTTGATTTTTTTTCAATGGAAAAAATTTGGTGTAATTGATTAGGTAATCACTAATCAATCATGATTGTTCAAAATCGGGATGATTTTTGAAATTTGGTCAATTTTTTAATTGAACTTAATTCCCCTCCCCCCCCCAAAAAAAAGAAAAAATGATACAATAAGACGTAGGTAATAAAAAATAATAATGAAATCTTTAAATTTGGAATCGTTTGAAAATTTGTTAAAAAATATATTTTTTGTCATGTTTAAATTTAAAGTAATTCTCTAAATTAATCTCATTTACAAAAATTTGTTATCTTTGAAAATTTAGTTTTTTAAAATTTAGATACTTAATTTTTTTTTTAATTCAAATTTAGTGAATTTTGTAAGATTTTTAGAATGTGACAAAATTAAACTTCAAAATTTAAAAAAAAAATGAAATTTGGTGAAACTGAAAACTCGAATTTTCGGTGTTTCAAAATTGCATAAAACATTTTTCTTTTTTTTTTTAATTTTATTTTTTATTTGGTACTTAAATTTTCAAAAGTATTTTTAAATATTTTAATAATGAATCAAAATTAGATCAATTTCTAAACTGTATGTTGATTAGTGAATTTTATAAAAATTTTAAAATAATTATGGCAAAAAATTCAAAATTTGAAAAAATTAAAATTTGGTAAAAACTGGAATTTTGGGAGTTTCAAAATTGCATAAATTTTCATACCTAGTTTGATTTTCTTTATTTTTATGAATTAAAAAAACTCATTTTATTTTTTACTTAGTAAATCTTTGAAAGTAAAAATTTAAAATGAGGTCAAATTTGAATCAATTTTTGAATTGTTCTGAATTTTAAAAAATCAATTAAAATAAAAAAAATAAAAATTTTTGAAAATTTTTGAAACTTTGATGAAAATTTGTGATTTGATCATTTCGAAGTTTCTATTAAATTTCAAAATTGAATCAATTTCAAAGATAGATAAATTTTTTGGAAACGATTTTATTAGATGATAAAAATTTTGATCATTATTAATTCTGAAAAATTCTTGCTTCACATTTTTGTTCCACAATGTTGTTAAACACTCTGTTGTTTTTTTTTCTTTTTCTTTTTTTTTTTTTTTCTTGAGAATAAATTTAACGCAGTATTCTGCTAATTCTTTAATTTCGATGTGCTTTTATTTCTGTCCAATATAGCCAACGTTACGACTCCACGAACTTACGAGGTGAGCAAGATAACAAAGGACAGATCCAGGACCACATCGTGAATAACGCACCCATGTTTTTCGTCTAGTTCCGGAGCTGATCGCGATTTCTCCGATTTTCCTTTTTAATTTTAGCAAAGTTACGTCTTCTATGTTATTTTTTTTTTACCTATTTTTTTATCGGTTTTGTTGAAGTACGTACCTAATATTTTAATCGACGCCATGCGCGAATTTTTTGTAATTTCATTGTGATAAAATTGTTCGATCGTTGACGACTTTATTCGATGTGATTACGTGATTTATTTTTATCTGATTTTATTTCCTATTTATTTATCGTATCTAATTATACCTATTAAATAATATTTTATTTTAATAATCGCGTTGTATTATTGTTTTTTCCTTTGTAAGTAAATTACAATAATACGAGCAGTTGGTTTTTTGTTTCCCAATTTAAAGAATACATATTTTGATACTTGGGTAATTTTCAGATGGGGTTTATTGACCTCAAAGTGCATAATAAAGGTACAATTTTTGGAAGGTAATCGTACCTAGGATTTTGTAATATGATTAATTAATAATTCGAGGTCGCTGATAGCGAATATGGTATTAATTCTGCGCTCCCTTGCCCCCGAAATGAGGATCTTTAGTATAAAATCACTCGTTTTAAAGGGGAAGAAGGGGAGAAAATCTAAAACCAACATCAAATTATCGATCAAAGACCTAATTAGTCGATAATGGTATTAATTAGAATTTTTTTGAAAATTGGGGAAATTTAACCCCCCCCCCCCCCCGTATTCGCAAACTAAGCATCGTAGAGCAAAACTGATTGCAGATCTGGAATCAGCGTGGTCGATTTAGTCGAAAAGCACCCTTATCTCAATTTTTTTGGAGATCAAAAAAATCGAAAAAATCAACGATGGTTAACCTTCATTTTTTTTTTGAAAAAAAACTTTTTGTCTCAGATCGACGTGTGAGGTGTCTAGGATGATGTATTTTGACCTGGCGAATCGATCTATGCGGTTAGTTTCCCGATCGGAGGCGAATTCGCAGAGATATGGACCATTTTCTGCAACTCAGAAACCACGCATCAGATTTGAAAACCGATTGCATATTTGGGTTCAGCGACCTCAATTTAGCCCATAAACCGAATTTTAGCTCGATCGGTCCATAAATAACCATTTTAAAAAATTAATTAAAATTAAAGCAAAGAAAATGACGGATTTGCATTTTTTTGCAAAATATGAAAAAAGTTGTCGAAAATTGGGCATCTAGGGGTCTAGATTGATAGAGTCGAACCCGACGATTGCAAATCCGCTTTCATTTTCGAAATCGGACCACTATTTGCGGAGATATAAGCGTTCAAAGTTTTCGGTCGGATATGAGTCAGAAAATCCGACCATCCTTAGTAATTATTAAATTTATTACAGCTTCTAGAATAGCTAGAAAATTGTTTTTAGTATCTAATATTACCAAATCAAAGTCGTAGAATTCAAATTTGTAATTTGTTTCAATCAGTATTGCCAACCTTGCGAGATAAAAATTTTATTTCGCAAGGTTGGCAACAGTGATTTAAACAAATTACAAATTCAGATTCCCCGTACTCGAATTATGCATCCTAGACCTTTGAACCTCCTCCAAAGGCCTCCGTTTTGTTGAAATATTCACTAAAAAGGGGATTCCTATAGTATTTTTTTGATGAGTTATTGCGGTTGCCTAGTAAGGCAAAATTAAGGCAGAAAAAACTCTTCTCGAGCATATTTTACCTTCCAGAAGTCCTATGGAGCTGAATGAAGAGTCAATATGGACCATATCGAGGTCGTAGAATTCAAATTTTCAATTTGTTTGAATCACTGTTGCCAACCTTGCGAAATAAAAATTTCATCTCGCAAGGTTGGCAATACTGATTGAAACAAATTACAAATTTGAATTCTACGACCTCAAAATAGTCTATTATACCAAATTTCAGCTCAATCGAATCATTAACACGAGCGTGGTAAATTTTTGAATTTTGACCCCTTCAAATAGATTTTTTTTCAAAATTTGAAAAAAATTGTCAAAAATTGCCGATTTAGGGATCTAGACATGTAGAGTTGACCCCGACGATTGCAAATCTGCAATCAGATTCGAAATCGGATCAAAATTCGCGGAGATATTAAGCGTCAAAGTTTAGACCAATCAGAAGTCGTCCCTTCCTCGCAGGTCATTGTTTTAAACTTTTTACAATATTACAGCTTCCAGAATACGTAGAAAATTGTTTTTGGTGTCTAAGATGACTAAACCGAGGCCGTAGAATACAAATTTTTCATTTTCACGGTTCAGAGTTGCCAACTTCGCGAAATAAAAATTTTATCTCGCGAGGTTGGCATCACTGCTAAAAAAAAATTTCAAATTTGAATTCTACAGCTTTGATTTGGTAATATTAGACACTAAAAACAATTTTCTAGCTATTCTAGAAGCTGTAATAAATTTAATAATTACCAAGGATGGTCGGATTTTCTGACTCATATCCGACCAAAAACTTTGAACGCTTATATCTCCGAAAATAGTGGTCCGATTTCGAAAATGAAAGCGGATTTGCAATCGTCGGGTTCGACTCTATCGATCTAGACCCCTAGATGCCCAATTTTCAACAATTTTTTTCAAATTTTGCAAAAAAATGCAAATCTGTCATTTTCTTTGCTTTAATTTTAATTAATTTTTTAAAATGGTTATTTATGGACCGATCGAGCTAAAATTCGGTTTATGGCCTAAATTGAGGTCGCTGAACCCAAATATGCGATCGGTTTTCAAATCTGATGCGTGGTTTCTGAGTTGCAGAAAATGGTCCATATCTCTGCGAATTCGCATCCGATCGGGAAACTAACCGCATAGATCGATTCCCCAGGTCAAAATACATCATCCTAGACACCTCACACGTCGATCTGAGACAAAAAGTTTTTTTTCAAAAAAAAAATGAAGGTTAACCATCGTTGATTTTTTCGATTTTTTTGATCTCCAAAAAAATTGAGATAAGGGTGCTTTTCGACTAAATCGACCACGCTGAATCCAAATATGCTATCCATTTTGTTGTACGATGATTTTTCGCTGACTACTAGGGGTTCAAAGTTTCCTCAATTTTCAAAAAAATCCAGATTTTAATCGTTATCGACTAATTTTGAGTCGGTGATGACGAATATGAATTAGTTTTCTTCACTCGTCCCCCCCTTCCACCATAAACGAGCAAATTTTTCGCAAAAGTTCACATTTGAGGGGTAGTGAGGTACTTCAACTTAAAACCAACATCATATTCGTAATCAGCAACCCCAAGTTAGTCGAAAACCAAAGAAAAAATTCAAAAATGCGATAATTGTTTAAAAAAAGAGTCACGTTTTGATATTTTTGAGAGTATGCTCCTTCAATGGTACTGCTTATGCAACTCATTCGACAAACTGAGATGCAGTAAAATGGTCCATATCCAAAGATCACCTGAAAAGAAGTATTTTTACTACACAATAATTGTACCCAAAAAAATACATAAAATTATGATAAAATATTTATTGCATTAAAATTTTCTATGATACAATGGTTCAAATTTTTTTAAAATATAACATTAAATAAAATTTAAAAAATTCGTATTAATAAAATGTACAATACTGAAAAAAGAAAGAGAAAAAAAATGGTATATAAACATGCGTATTAATAACCTAAACACAAAGGTAATAAACAGTTAGCTAGTAGATGTTTTGTTGCTGCAAAACGCTTGTTAACACATTTACATCAGTAACTTCCTGTCTGATTTCATGTTCCACTCGGGTTCGATCGCAGTATGATCCTCAGTACTCTAAAATAACCAGTCATTACTTCACATCTCACGACCCTAACTCCTCGAATCCATCAGTCATTTCTATTTAATACAATTAACGACCTTTCTCACTCATACAGGGTGCTGTAAAAAGGCTTACATATACGCAGTTCAACTTTTTAAAAAAAAATAATAATATAAAATAAATTGACTAAATATAACGAAGAACGAGACAGATAAAAAGGTAAAAATAATACTGTAACGCGTAAAAAGAGAGAAATAATTTACAAAAAAAAAAAAAAAAAAAAAAAAATCATAAGCCACTCTTCTAACGATTATTGCGAAGCTGTACCGAAAAAAATATAAAAAATAGACAACTTCCAGGGCAGGTGATCTCGTCGCACACCTCTGACAAAACAATTACGTTTAGAGAAAAAAATTATACGATAAAAAAAAAGTAATAACGTAATTTGAGACGCTTAGAATAGGCAGTGCACTCAATACAATGACATAGTATAAGATAAACTTCCATTTTGGAAATTGTCGTTCGCGTCTTCGAGTAAAAAAGGCTGTTGCTTGCGGATATAATGAAAGCTATAAGTTCAGTCCCAATCTCCGATGTACATTGTTCGAGGGGTCGGAGGTATGTACCCTCTGGTCGGAATTGGTAACCTTCCATAAATGTGATTGTAAGGCGAATCTAGGAACTCCGAATCTGTAAGCAAAAGATAATGGTTAGATTCGAGAAGTTAAGGGTGAAGTGGGAATGGGAGGACAAATTTTCAATTTTTTTAGAGCAGTTTTTTTTTTGAAATTTTGTTGGAAAATATATTTTTGAAATTTTAAAGCTAAACAAATGAAAATAGGTACTTTTTTTTAAAAATCTGTAGGTAAATATTGTTGAAATATTTATAAAAATATTAGGTACCTATTGAAAAAAATTGAAATCAATTTAATTTTTTTTTTTTAAATTTAATGTCAAGTTTTGTTTCAAAAATATTTTTTTCTTTAATTTTATTGTGAGGTAAATTTTTACGAGATTTTGACTAAAAATTACTCAATTTCTTCTCTGAAAAATGAACTTTCATTTTCGTTGGATTTTTTGAAAAATTTTACAATAAAACATATTTTTAAAATCCAAATCTTGCTGAAATGCTGAAAACATTTTTAAAATTTCATTGCAAAACATCTTTTTTTTTTTTTTGAAATTACAAAAATTCTCCTGAATTTTACCAAAACACTATTTTTTAAATTGTATTGCAACACAACTTTTTAAAATATAAATTAAAAAAAATTATTATTACCTATTAGGTATTTTTTTCAAAATTGAATATCCTCAAATTGTCGTTTAAAAATATTACTGAAAAAGATATTTTGAAAAATACCCTTTAAAAATTCGAACTATGTTGAAACTAATTTTTAAAATTTTCATTCCCATTTTTTTTTTTTTTTTTTTTTTTTGAAAATTTTATTTTTTACTTTTTTTTTAAGACACTCAAGATTTTTTTTTTTAAATTGAAGCAATTTCTCGAAATTTTATTTAAAATATTTCAATTTTTTTTTCGAAAATAAATTTTACTCCAGAAAAATTTTTGTTTAAAAAATGAAAGATTTTTTTTAATTGAAGCAATTTCTCGAAATTTTATTTAAAATACCTATTTCAAATTTTTTTTTCGAAAATAAATTTTACTCCAGAAAAATTTTTGTTTAAAAATGAAAGATTTTTTTTTAAATTGAAGCAATTTCTCAAAATTTTATTTAAAATACCTATTTCAAATTTTTTTTTTCGAAAATAAATTTTACTCCAGAAAAATTTTTGTTTAAAAAATGAAAGATTTTATTTATTTATTATTATTATTTTTTTTTGAAACTAGTAATGTCGTCATACAATATTTAGAAATAGCAGTTACGAACCACTCAAAATATACAGTGCGGATGCGTCTTCAATATTTCCATTTCATGTTACACTTACCCATGCCACTATCGTAACTACGAGCGTGCCACATGACTGGATTATGTTGGGATGCGTGAGCAGAAGCCAAATGTCCATTCGATATGGATGTGCCGATCGAGTAACGGTTGATGACCGGCGGAGGTCCTTTATTCTCCTTGACTTTTGTTTTTACGAAATTCGGTACACGGGCTCGCATTCCGCAATAATAAGGGTCATCTGTGGATAAAAAAATGATATATGAAAAAATTATCACAAACATGTTAAAAAATTAGTTTCGAGGTTAGAATTATGGCAAACTCTTGGAAAAAGAGCAAACCATAATACTATACGATACGTACCGTTAATATTACTGAATTTTTTCTCCTTTGACGATAACTTGTGGCCGGATCCGCGAGTGGTTGGAATACGACGTTCGTCCATGACTAATCTATTCTCGTGTTCTTCTTCTTCTTGAATATCGTCATAGTCAGGCTATAAGTACAAACAAACGAAATAAATTAATTATCTAAAAAAAATAAAATAGGTAACTATGTAATATTTTCTTTGAAAAAAAAAAAAAAAATTGAAAATAAAACCGAATAAAAAAATCCAAAGTTGAATTTTTTTGTCATAAAATCAAAAACAACTGAGAATCAATAGGGGAATGGGAAAAAAATCCACAACGAAAAAACTATAAATTGGAAAAAAATACAATTAATTGAAAAAATTTAAAGTTCAATTTAATTGAAAATCACTAAAAATTGAATAATTTAATTGAATATTGGAAATTAAAAAAAAAATGAACATGACGAGTTGGGGAAAATTGGAAATTAAGTAACAAAAATGCAGAATCAGGAAAAAAATAAAAATGAAAAAATATTGAAAAATGGGAAAAATTGATAATTTAGAAAAATCGAGGAAAAAATTAGTTTAAAAAAAACGAAAAAAATAAATTTAGAAAAAATGGACAGATCAAAAATTCGAAAAGGTTGAAAACTGAATTTAAATTTTAGTAAAATCAAAACATTTGAAAAAAAGAAAAATTGGAAATTGACTTTTAAGAAAGGAAATAAAATCACAAAAAATTCAATTTAGAAAAAAAAATTGATAACAAATTGAAAAACCAAGATTACCAAAATTAAAGAAAATTTTTTCCAAAAATCCAGTGGACAGAGAAGCAAAACAAAACAATCATGAAATCGAAAAGAATACGAACAAAAAAATTATAAAACATTGAAAATTATAAAAAAATATAAATTGATATTTCGAAAAAAAATCGTAACCCAGAAGAAAATGAAAATGAAACGTGAATTTAGGAAAAAATGAAATTATCAAAAAAGCAACTTGAATGTTGAAAAATTGAAAAAATGACAATATAAAAAAATTACCAATTTTTGTAAAAAAATAAAAATGGAACAGGAATTTAGAAGAAATAAAATTGTTCAAGAGTGGAATATTTTAAATATAAAAATTAAATTAGAATGAAAACTAAAAAATATATTAAAAAGCGATATTAAATAACCATAAAATGACATGGTAGGTAGGTAATTGATTATTTTTTGGAAAAAATACAGTTAGAAAAAAATCTAAAATTTTACTTTAAAAGAAATAGAAAAAATTGGTAATTAAAAAAGTAGGGAAGGAAACAAACGAAAATGATACAGCAATTAACTGAATCTTGAAGAATAACAAAAAAAAAAAAAAAAAAAAAAAAAAAATGAAAATAATAAAAAAAATATAGCTCAATTTTCATTTCAATTCAAAATGCTTGAAAATCTACAGTACCTTTAAAAATAAAATTCATGACAGCATTTTTTAAATAGGTATTTTAAAAAAAATTAATGAAAGATTTAAAAAATGACCAGATTTGTTCTGATAGTAAAAATTTGAAAAAAAACAAAAAATTCGAAATGGGTTAAAAATGTAAATTACAAAAAAATAAATGAATAATAAATATTTTCCCATCGAAAAAATTGACATAATAAGTAAGTTGAGAAAAAATAAAAAAATACAAATTATAAAAAAAAAATATTATTCATTTCAATGTAAAATGAATGACTATACTTCAAAATAACAAAAAATCAATTTGGAACTGGAAAATGCTTATCTATAGCTTGGAGAACAAATTAAAATGAATAAAATTGAAGAAAAATATGAAAATTTAAATTTAAATCAGAAATTAGAATTGTAAAAAATCACAAATTTTGAAATTTTGAAAAATAATTGACAATTGAAAAAACTTGTGTAAGTAGGTATTAAAATTATAAAAACATGAAATAAAACGAAACAAATTTTTCGGGAAAATTGGAAAGTGAAAAAAAATGAAATTTGAAGAGAATGGGAATTATAAAAAAAATAATTTAAACTCAGAAAAAATATCAACTTAATTCGAAATGGATAAAAAAAATGAATTTGAAAAATTGTCAACAGTGGAAAAATTGAGCAAAACAAAAATTTGGGGAAAATAAAGGAAATCAAAAAATTGGGAGCATAAAAAAATTTCTTTGAAATTTCCAAACAAAAATAGTCATTTGATTCGAATTTTTTTAGTACCTAATTTTTTTTCAAATTTTTGTATAAAAATAACTTTTAATGTTTTGAAATCTACAAAAAAAACTGTTCTTCATTTTTTTTAAATTATTTTTTCAAAAATTTGGGAGGATGAATTCCCTTTTCATTTCTCAATTTTTTAGGGAAGAAAAATTTCAATTTTCGGTCTATTTTTTTCAATTTTTTTATTTTTAAATCAGAGGAGAAAAATCTCAATTTTTTGATTTTTTTTAAAATTCTCATTGTAAGTAATTTCTGTTTGGGGGGAGGGGGGGGGGGGTGGTGGTGAGGGGGTAATGTCTTATTTTTTCATAGTAGTAAACAAAAAAAAATTCAGAGAAAAAATTATTTTCGACCAGATCTGGCTCTGGCAGAGATCCCACTTGTCAAAAAAAAATACCCCGAACTGAAGAAAATTACCTTTGGAATATCATGAGGATACGGTCCACTATCTCGCGGAGGTAATTTGGGCGGCTTATCTCTGCCGCGTTGTTGGTTGAGCAGTTGTTCTCTGGTCGCGGCCACGATGCTGCCATTTCCATTGGAAATACCATTGGTACCGGAAGAGCTACCCGATGATCCGGTTCCACTTCCGGCTACGCTGTACGGATCTTCGTCGGGGATCGGGATTCTTGGACGGTTTTTGATATCTACGGTTCGTTTTACTGCGTAACAGAGCGAGAAAAAAATTCGAGATAAGATATAGGTAAGTTAATGGTCAATGGTCGATACTCAAACACGACCTTGGCCTAGTTATACGTATTAAAGTATAATTAATATATCGTCCAATTTACTCTTCGGTCTTGGTCTTCTCGCACTGGTCGAGATAAGAAAGAGGTAAACTAGGTCAGCTAAATCATGCAAATGACTACCATACCGCCTCCTCGTTCAAAAATTTACTTTTAATTTGACTGAAAAATCGTGTAATAGTGGGTATTGTTTGACGCCCTGGCTACGTACTCCATTTTGCCAATAACTGAGCATATTGTACGGATTAATTTAACCGTGGGAAGACCTCGTCGGCTCACTCACTAGACGTCAACTGACCAAACTCTTCTGAAGAAATACGCTGACGTGCTTATGATTAGCTGATTTCAGTTCAATTCATTAGCGAGTGATACCTAAAGTACGCACCTGGACTGGAATGGCCCGAAGACTATAATTATTGTACGAGTAATTCATTTCAGAGCAGTCTACTCGTGTTTATTCAACGCAGCTTGATGATAAATCTATATCGAGCAACGAACCGGTCCACTGAGAGGTCGTGTTATTTAATATTATCTACGTTCGCCATCACGAATTAAGCAGTAATCGAAAGCTAAAGCTATTCGGAGCTGACTCGAGATTGCGAATTGTATCGTGGACAAGATGGGAGCAGAATTTAGATCGAAAGTGATGTCTCAGATTGGGGTATGACCTTCTGGAGTGTACGAGTCGATGAATTTCGTACTTGAAAAATCGTAAGATTGGAGTGGATAATTGGATATATGCGATAATTCAACCCCCCCCCCACCGTCATGCCACTATTTTTCCAATTTTCACTGGTAAAATATTTCTCAAAAAGTAATTTCTTTCGATAGCGAAGAAATTGAAATTTCGTTTTAATTTTTTCCCAATATCAATCAAAATTGATTTTTTTTTCAGAAGATATTTTTTTGAATTTTATTCGAGAACAAATTTTTGTCAATTTTATCGAAGAGAAAATTTTTCAATTTTGTGTAATTTTTTTTGAAGTTTACATCCAAAGTAGAGTGTTTTAATTATTTTTTTCGAGATTTTTATAATTTTTTTTGCAGAACTTTGTTGAACAAATTTTTAAAATTTCGTTCAAAATCGATTTTTTTGAATTTTTCAAAGCAATTTCACTGAACATAAATTGATTTTTTAAAATTTTATTTCAAAACAATTAATTTTTAAATTTTATTAAAAAGTAATTTTTCGATTTCGTGCATTTTTTTTTTTTTTTTTGAAAAAAAAAATGTTTATTCAACTTTAAAAGCATTGAAATGAAAATTTCAAAATTTCAATCTTTTTTTTTGCTAATTTTATTAGTTTATTTATTTATTTATATTTTTTAATTTTTTTGTAATTTTTTTCACTTTTACTTATTAAAATGGCATCCAACAAATTTTTTGAAAAATCTAATTTCAATTAATTTTATCCAAAAACAATTTTTTAGGTTACCTTTGCTTCCAATTCTTTTCTTTGATTTCTTTTCTTTTTTTTTCTTTTTTTTTTTTGTATTTTGTAGAACAAATTTAACGAGTTTATTGGTATTATTAACGTTCGTTCATATTCCAATTTTTTTGACCTATTTTGAAGAGTAATTTTCGAATTTTATTCAAAAACAAATTTTTGTCAATTTTATCGAAGAGAAAATTTTTCAATACTGTTAATTTTATTTCAAAACATTTTTTTTTAGTTTACATCCAAAGTAGAGTGCTTTAATTTTTTTCCAGAATTTTGTTGAACAAATTTTTTAAATTTCGTTCAAAATCGATTTTTTTTTAATTTTTCAAAGCAATTTCATTGAACATAAATTGATATTTTAAAATTTTATTTTAAGACAATTATTTTTTAAATTTTATCAAAGAGTAATTTTTCGATTTCGTGCAATTTTTTTTTTTTTTTTTTTTTTTTAAATGTTTATTCAACTTTAAAAGCATTGAAATGAAAATTTCCAATTTTTAATAATTTTTTTGTTAATTTTCTTTATTCACTCATTGATTTATTTATATTTTTTAAATTTTGTGTAAGTTTTTTCACTTTTACTTACGTAGGTATTAAAATGTCATCCAACAAATTTTTCGAAAAATCTAATTTCAATTGATTTTATCCAAAAACAATTTTTCAGGTTACCTTTACTTCCAATTTTTTTCATTGATTTTTTTATTTTATTTTTTTTTTGCATTTTATTGAACGAGTTTATAAGTAGGTATTATTAACGTTCGTTAATATTCCAATTATTTCGACCTATTTTGAAGAGTAATTTTCTTGAATTTTATTCAAAAACAAATTTTTTCTTTTAATTTTATTGACTTTTTGAAATTTAAAAAAAAATCGAAAATTGATTGATACTTTTGAATTTTTCTACTAACCTTCTTTAATGAGCTAATTGAAATTAACCCTTTATTTTTCAAGTGGAAAAGTTTTGACTAGATCCCTGCGCCGAGGCGACAATAGTCAGCGGCGTGATATTGAGAATTTTCAGTCGGCGTGAGCGGCGCGCCGGCGTCACGCCGATTGCGATGATCGGCGGTGGCTCGGCGGCGTTAAACGGCGTGAATTTTTTTCTCATCAATTTTATGTTCATTTTTTTACGTCATAACAATTTGAATGCTTTGATTCTTGACTACAATTTTGATTTTGAGAGAAAAATAAATTGTCGGAAGAATATTTGCCCGAGCGAAGTGGTGGCGAAAAATTTTCCGAAAATTTTTCGATTTTGAATGGAAAAAGATGCATTTTCTGCATAAATTTAAGTTTTTCAATTTAATTTGATCCTTGACGCCGCCGGTTCACGCCGACGTTTCATCGGCGGCGTAGTCACCGTCATCAGCGGCGGCGTTCACAAAATGGTAAGATTCCTCGACGAGAAGTACTGAATTTTTCCGCAAAAAATTCACTTGCTACTTTAAAATTAATAATTTTTTCCCTAAAAAATTCACTCAATACGTGCCAAAAAAATTATACCTACTTTTTTTCAAAAAAAAATTCACTCATGTTTTCTCAAAAAAGTCACTCTATTTTTTATTCTCAAAAAATTACTTATTTTTTCGTCTAAAAATTTCACTTAATCGATTGTAGCCCAGTGCAATTAGACCAAAAAAAAGGTTTAATTTGCATTTTGGGTCATCAAAGATTTTTTGATTTTAAAATGTTCCTTTCGGTGTCCTGAGTGACCACCAAAAAGTCCCCTAACCTCATCCCTCAGCAACTCCTCCAAATGTGGACCCAAAGTGACCCCCTCGTTGTTTTTCGTTTATAACTCTGCAAATATGCGTTTAAATGAAAAAATTGACATGATTGAAATTAAACTACGTAAAATTTGCAACAAAAAAGGTTATTTAAAATTTTTGGAAAAAGTGAACGGGTGGCGCAAAAAATGCGTATCAAAATATACAGGGTGGAAAAAACAAAAATCGCCCCCAATTTCCGGGAAATAACTTTTCTAGCGTTTCGAAAATCAAAAAAATGTTCAAACAAACGTTGAAGAGCGTAAAATTTCCTATAAAACCCCTATTTTTATTTTTTCCACAAGTTGAGGGGTGGCGCAAAATCGGCCTACCGCTGTATACACAGTAGAATAGAGTGAGAAAAAAAAATATCTCGGATTTCGACCAAACTCGCAGAGGTGGTTTACATTGAGTTGAGAACCTCCGAAAAAAAATTTGAGCTTTCTATCTCTCAGGGGAGTGGAGCTAGGGGACCTCAAAGTAGGGTCAATCGATAGTTTGAGAGCCCCTAGCTCCACTCCCCTGAGGGATAGAAAGCTCAAATTTTTTTGGGAGGTTCTCAACTCAATGTAAACCACCTCTGCGAGTTTGGTCGAAATCCGAGATATTTTTTTTTCTCACTCTATTCTACTGTGTATACAGCAGTAGGCCGATTTTGCGCCACCCCTCAACTTGTGGAAAAAATAAAAATAGGGGTTTTATAGGAAATTTTACGCTCTTCAACGTTTGTTTGAACATTTTTTTGATTTTCAAAACGCTAGAAAAGTTATTGGCATTTCTTTAAAAGAGGGGCTCAAGGGTGTCCCCATTTTTGAAGCTTGGGGGAGGGTGGGCTTTGGGTATTTTTTTGGAGTCTATGGTATGTCCTCATTAACATATGTAAGGTCCCATCCGAAATTGTACTCCATTCCCGGAAATTGGGGGCGATTTTTGTTTTTTCCACCCTGTATATTTTGATACGCAGTTTTTGCGCCACCCGTTCACTTTTTCCAAAACTTTTATATAACCTTTTTTGTTACAAATTTTACGTAGTTTAATGACAATTTTTTCATTTAAACGCATATTTGCGGAGTTATAAACGAAAAACAACGAAGGGGTCACTTTGGGTTCACATTTGGGGGAGTTACCGAGGGGTGAGGTTAGGGGACTTTTTGGTGGTCACTCAGGACACCGAAAGGAACATTTTAAAATCAAAAAATCTTTGATGACCCAAAATGCGATTTCATTTCCTAATTGCACTGGGCTGTTTCTATCAAAAAATTCACTTGATTTTCATCTCATTAAATTCTCCCGAACCTTTATCAAAAAGTTCACTCAATAATTCCCTCAAAATAGGTAAATGAATAAATACCCACATTGAATATTTTAAAAATGTCATCAAAAAATAAAATTTGTAAAATTTTCATTAAAAACAAAAAAAAAAAAAAATGTTTTTATAGGAGTCATTTCTTTTTTTTATGTCGCAAAAATTATTATCAATTTTCTCAGAATACCTCGTATTCGTTTTTTTTTAAATCACACCAGAGACATGGTATCCACTCTATTATCTATTTCTACGAAAATGAAAATGAAATTGACTAACGTTTTCAATTTTTTAAACTACTCTGTCGCGACATAAAGCTTTCATACTGTTTCTTTCGTCAATCAAGTAAAAGTCAAGATGTCTCCATTGCTCTATTTCTCAGCCTTCCTCGGTGTTATTTTATGTGCGGCTTTGGTGACTGAGATTTCTGCGCAAAGTGGAGGCGCCAATAACATCGTAGTGCGGCTTTTCAAACAAGGAGCTATATTTGGGTACTACTTCTTCGGAACTCTTGGACAGCTGTTTGAAAAAACGATTCCTGCAATAGCGACCTTCTTTTTCCAGATACAATACTTCGTAAGTATTCATTTGTAAATTAAAATTTCTCCCAGAAAAATTACAAAAAATTAATTAATCACCGCATGTGAAATTTTTTAAACCTTTTTTCAGCTTTTGCAAGTAATCGTTGCTCCAGATGCAGATGGAAATGTCTAGATATATTTTCACATCAAATTGTCAAAAACACCTGAAAATCTATCATTTTAAATCTAAATAAAAATGGGTACATTTTTGTAAGATTGAAAACCCCGTATAATCAATAGGTAGGTATATTATCTTGTTTATTTTATAATTTCTCCTTAATGTGTGTCAAATAAAATATTCAAGTTGAGAAAATTTTTATCAATTATTATTTTGAAATAATTATACTCGTGCCAATTTTACCATCATACGAAATATGCTCGAAAAATAGCTATACTCTGCTTTTCTGATTTTTCTAGCAAATCGATACAAATCGGTGATAATTTTTTTTCTCAGCTAAAATTGATACTCAAATAAGGAAAATATGAAATATGAATTTCAGCAATTACGAATAAAAAAAATAAAATAACATTTTTCATAATATTCTATAGAATTTTCAACGAATTAAAGAAAACAACACAAGACTTCAAAGAACTCTTACAAAATTTCAAAAAAAAAAATTTTAAAAAATTGATGACTTTAGACACTTTGTCAGACATTCTGAAACTTGGAAAATTTTTAAAAATTTGATGACTTTTAGATTTAAAATAAATTATTAATGAATTTTTTGAAAAGTATTTCGTTTGAATTTTATTCAAAAACAATTTTTGCATGTTGAGTTACCGAAGAGATTTTTTTGATTTTCTGCAGTTTTTCAAAATCGCGTAAATAATAACGAAAATTTCATATTTTTTTAAAGAAAATTTTTTTTTCAATTTTTTTTTGAGAATTTGCTTTTGAATTTTATTTAAAAATTTCTCAATTTTTTTCAAACATATTTTTAAAAAATGAATTAAGTACTAAAATTTTTTGATTTTGGGCAATTTTTTCAAATAATTTTTTCAAAATTTTCTAGAAAAATATGAAAATGAAAGTTGAAAGAATTCCTCAATTTTATTCGCAAAATAATTTACTTACTCAAAATTTTCTCAAATAGAATTACTAATTTTATTTTCAAAAACTTTGCCAACTCAATCTTTTTCTTGAAAAATTCACGCAATTTTTTCTCAAAATATTCACTCGATTTTCTTTTCGAAAAATTAATTGAATTTTCATCTAGAAAAATTCACTCGATACTTGTCACTAAAAGAATTACTCAATTTTATTCACAAAAGAATTTACTAAATTTTTCCCAAATGAAACTGCTCATTTTATTCTATATACAACAATTTGTCAATTCCATTTTTTTTTTCTTTCAAATTCGCACATTTTCTTCATCGAAAAATTCACTCAATACTACTTAATTATACTTGTCTCAGAAAGAAATACTTACTCCAATTTATTTTATTCGCGAAAGAATTCACTCGATTTTTTCTCAAACAGAAATTATTCATTTTATTTCAAAAAACCTACCAACAGATTTTTTTTCTTGAAAAATTCACTTTTTATTCAAAGTCACTGCATTATTTTCTCAAAAAATTGCTCATTTTTCCAAAAAAATTGGCCTACTAAGCTATTTTTCTCAAAAAATCCACTTAAATTTCTTCTAAAAAAATGTGCATAATTTTGTCATCAAACGATTCGTTCAATTTTCTTTTAGAAAAATTCATTTGATTTTTTATTTAAAAAAATTTGATCAATAATCTAAGCAAAGAAATGCTCAAATTTTTTACAAAAAATTCAATCAAAACTTGAAAAAATATATAATATTGAATTTTTTCTCGATTAATTCACTCGCTTTTTCACTGAAAAATTCACTCAATACTTGCCTAGAAAAAATTATACTTGAAAAAAAAACAATTTACTCATGTTTTCTCAAAAGAAATATTCAATTTTTCGTATAAAAGTTTCGCCCACTCGATTGTTTCTATCAAGAAATTCACTCAATTTTCTTCTCGTAAAATTACCCTCAACTTTATCAAAAAACTTACTCAATACTTTTCAAAAAAAAAAAAAAAAAAAAAAAAAAACATTGAATAAGTATTATCGACTACTAGGTTTTTGAGGTCATCGAATTAAAATCCGGCACCATTTTCGATCTCAGATCAACACTCTTGAGTTTCCCAACAAAATTAATAATTATCTCTTCGATATAATATTGACTTGCTTTCGATACTCTGCAAATCGTCCCAATAGGAGTCATTTCCTCTTTTCATGTCGCAAAAATTATTATAAATTTCTCAAAATACATTGTAATCGGTTTTTTTATGTCACCTCAGGGGCTCAGGGTCATATGGTTTCCACTCTACTATCTATTTCTACGAAAATGAAAATGACTAACGTCTTCAGTTTTTTAAACTACTCTGTCGCCACATAAAGCTTTCATACTGTCTCTTTCGTCAATCAAGTAAACGTCAAGATGTCTCCGTTGTTCTATTTCTCAGCCTTCCTCGGTGTTATTTTAGGTGCGGCTTTGGTGTCTGAGATTTCTGCGCAAAGTGGAGGCGCCAATAACATCGTAGTGCGGCTTCTCAAACAAGGAGCTGTATTTGCGTACTATTTCTTTGGATTTCTTGGACAGCAGTTTGAGGGAAGGATTCCTGCAATAGCGGACTTCTTTTTCCAGATACAATACTTCGTAAGTATTCATTTGTAAATTAGAATTTCTCCAAAAAAAATTACAAAAAATTAATTAATCACTGCTTGTGAAAATTTTTCAACCTTTTTCAGTTTTTGGAGGTAGTCAATGTTCCAGATAGTGATGGAAATGTCTAGATATATTTTCACGCAACAAATTTTCAAAAACAGAAAATCTATAATTTTAAGTTTAAATAAAAATGTATACATTTTTGTAATATTGAAAAAATTATACAACCAACGGGAGTATTTAATCTTGTTTATTTCATAAGTTCTCTGTAATGTGTGTCTAATCATAATAAAATATTCAAGTTGAGAAAATTTTTATCAATTATTTGGAAACATAATATACTCGTGCCAATTTTATCATCATACAAAAATGCTCGAAAAATAGTTACTTTGCTTTCATGATTCTTCTAGCAAATAGATACAAAATTTGAACAAAAAAAAAACTACAAAATTTTTAGAATAATGCATGTATACACGATTTTAAAAATTGAAAAAAAAAATCAATAACATTCTATTAAATTTTTTATAGATTTGAAGGAAAAAAAATCACAAACTTTTAGAAAAATCGCAGAATCATGGAAAATAAATTTTCACAAAATTTTTAATAAATTGGCAAAATTTCAAAGTAATTTTCAAAGAATTTTTAGCCTTGTTTTTTCTCAATTTGTCAAAAAAAACCAAGGCTATTACGCTGTATCATGATGTGGAAGTTGAGGGGGGGGGGGGGGAGTAAGTACAAAATCCGTTTCATGACTCCAGAAGTCCATATTGACCATTTTCAGGCATGTCTGTTTATATATATATATATATATATATATAGGTTTGTTTACCGAGCATTTCAGGCCCTCGTTCAGCCCCCTTCGCATCAAATAAGTTCAAATTTGAGCAGTAGAATTCCTTTGACGACGGGTTTGAGTGGTTGGAGTGGGGATGACTTTGAACTAAAATTCAGATATGTCAACTTTTTCAAAGGAGGAGGAGGGGAGCAGAAAACCTCAAAAAATGTCAAACAAAAAACCAATCGAAAGAGAATGAAAAGTTGTACAACATGTTCAAAAATCAGCTTCCTAGAGCAATTAGGAGGGGAGAAACCGGTTATTTTGTCACTTTTTTGACCTTGAAAAATTTTGTGTCATGGCTACAGGTCACCCAAATTGACCTAGGGGGTCGTCCTTAGGCATGTAGGTTTGGTAGAGGTCCTAGATGTGCCTTTTGGAGGTTTCGACCATCCGACCCTTTTTCACCCCCTTCCACCCCAGAAAAACGCTATTTTAGGGTCATTTTACGCTGTTTTCAATTTTGTGTCACGGCTACAGGCCACCCAAATTGACCTAGGAGGCTGTTCTTTGACATGTAGGTTTGGTAGGGGTCCTAGATGTGCCTTTTGGGGGTTTCGACCTTTCAACCCTTTCCCACCCCTTTCCGCCTGCAAAAAAGTCAATTTTGAGGTCATTTTACACTGTTTTCAATTTTGTGTCACGGCTACAGGTCACCCAAATTGACCTAGGAGGTCGTCCTTTGGCATGTACGTTTGGTAGAGGTCCTAGATGTGCCTTTTGGGGGTTTCGACCTTCCAACCCTTTCTCACCCCCTTCCACCCACAAAAACGCAATTTTGAGGTCATTTTTTGCCTTGTTTAATTTTGCGTCACGGCTACAGGCCACCCCAATTGACCTAGGAGGCTGTTCTTTGGCATGTAGGTTCGGTAGAAGTCCTAGATGTGCCTTTTGGGGATTCTGACCTTCCAACCTTTTTTTCATTTCTTGTAGAAGCACTAAGCTAACTGCAAGGCGCCCGAGGAACGAGCAAGTGGTTTGGGGCCACGAAGCGGCCCATGGGTCGAAGCCCCCTAGTCAATAATAAAAATCATTACAAAGCTTCAACAATTCAAGCAGGTGTAAAAATGCAGAAATCATCTTCCTAACTTATGAATTTCGTGACAAAGTATACAGACCTACAAGATTCAAAATCGAAAAAACAAGGATGAAAAAGCGCGAAGCTTTTTTTTTTTTACTAAACTTCAGCGAATTTTAGGGAATCCAAAAAAAGTTCCACGAAACTGAAAAAAATAGTTCAACAAACGTCAGATAATTTTAACAAAATCTCTAATTTAAAAAAAAAAAAAAATTCAAAAAAAAATAACACTATTTTAAAAATTGTACCTTTTACAGAATTTCAAAATGAAAAAAATCCATAAAATTCGATTGCATTGCGAAAAAAAAAAATCAACAGAATCACTGAAAATAAATTTTCATAAAACTTTTAATATATTTTGGGAAAGCTTCAAAGAAATTTTCGTACAATTTTTTTAATAAAATTTCATCGAATTTTAGGGAATAAAAAAAACAATCTTCCACAAAATTATGAAAAAATTTTGAACAAACGTCAGATAATTTCAATAAAATTTCCATTTTTATTTGCAAAATTTAAAAAAATACAATATTTTTAGAATTATTTTACTTTTCACAAAATTATAATCAAAAAATCTTTAATGACCCAAAATGTAATTTATTGCACCATTTTTATGGCCTAATTTCAAATTTAGGAACATAAACTACTCGAACTTCAGTTTTGTTATCTTGCCTCTTTCGAGACTTCCTTTCCAATCCCGTTTTTCATATCTTTATCTATTCGACACCCAAGTTAACCTTCGTACGTCGAAAAAATCGCATTTTATTTTTATTTTTCTGAAAACTTATCGGGTCGTATCAATTTTACTTCATATCCAGGTGAAGGTGTATTTTATCATTTCCTAGAAAATCGCCAATACCCAAGTTTTATTTTTTAAAACATTCTGCATTATTTCTCGTAAACCGCGTTTTCCTTTCTAAAGAAAAATAAAACATATCGAAATGTCGCGATTTTTTTTCCCCCCCTTAATCATCGGTACAATTTTAACCGCAAGTTTTGTACCTGCGGTTATAGCACAATCGCAAAATTTGGTGATAGACGGGTTAAAACAATTTGCCACTTATGCTTATTATTTCAATGGATTCATCGGACAATTTTTTGAAAAAACCAACCCACCTGTTGCGATTTTTTTTTTCGAAATACAAAGTTTCGTAAGTATTTTACAGATTTTTCAAGTCATGTTGAAAAATTTTACAGAGCTCCGTTTATTTTTCAAATTGAAAAATTATTCGAGTTTGTTTTGTTCATTATGCCACATGTGTTTTGAAAAGTTGCGATTTTTCAGTGGTTGTACGTAGCTAATTATGGAGTTGGACCTGCACCAGCATCAGTACCACAATAGAAGCAACACCAATCAAAGGAATAATTTTATAAATAAAATTAATTTGATTGTAAATCGATAATGATTACTTATTCGCATTTTTGAAATATTTTCAAAAACAAACACAATTTTCAGAATTTTGAAAATAAAATGTTTGATGTTTTTACTAATAATTTTGGAAAAACATCACAGTTGTGTAAGCATTAAATTAATTTCAAAAATTAGACCTAATAATTCTGTAAATTTCAATTTTTTATTTCTTTGTTGGAAATTTTATCAAAAAACAAAACTTGTCAAAACACAAGTTTTTAAATTTAGTTCAAAATTGATCAAATTTTTTTTTAAAGCGATTTGATCAAAAAAAAAAAATTGAATCAGGTACAAAAAATTAAGAATAAAATAAATAAATGGAAATATTCCATCGAAATACAACCCTTTAAAATTTTGTATGTACTTGTATATAAAACCGGTTCAAAAGGGTTCCTAAAATTTTTAAAAACTTCATCAAAACACAAAATTATGGGAATTTAATCGCAAACTAAAATTTAAAAAAAAAAAAAAAAAAAAACCTTGCCAAAAAGCTGTTGAGAAATCACAATTTTCAAAACTAAAATCGATACTCAAAAAAACACCCAGGAATATAAACTACTCACTCCATTCTTATTAACTTACGACTTTCCGTTATTTCAATATACAATTTTTTACCTATTCGATACCTACGAGTACGTCAACCTTCGAATATCAAAAAACATGTTTTTTAAAATTTTCTAAAAACTCACCGTGTCATTTCAATTTTAGGTCATGAATCTTATCATTGATCCTAATATTGTAAAAAATTACCAATAAATACGATTTTTTCTTCAAATCATTTCTATTTTTTTTCAAAGCCACCATCATTCGAAAAATTGGAAATACATCGAAATGTCGCGATTTCTGATTTTTTCCTTCATCATCGGTGCAATTTTAGCCATAAGTTTTGTACCTTCGGCTGCGGCACAAACGCAAAATTTCGTGATACAATTGATTAAACTATTCGCCACTTATGCTTATTATGGAAATGGAATCCTTGCAGGAATATTTGAAAAAACACTTCCACCGGTGTCGAGATTTTTCGTCCAAATACAAAGCTTCGTAAGTATTTTACAGATTTTTCCCAAGCATGTTCGAAATTTTACAACGCACGATTTATTTTTAATTTTAAATTATTGGAGTCAGCTGTTTTGAAAAAAATTATTTTTTATTTTTCAGTGGCTGTATGTAGCTGTGTATGGAGAAGGAGGGGAACCATCATAACAATAGAGACAGGACCAATCAAGAGAAATTATTTATGAATATAAGAATAAATTTGTGATTTTAATTTTTAATTAATTATTTTATAAATAAAAATACACAATAAAATAATTAAGATCTAGTTCGAAATATTTTTCTACTCAGGAGCATGCTTGAAAATCATAAAGTTCTGATCACTCAAGTGCAACTTCCCTTCCCTCGCCCATCTCCTATCTTCAATTATTTTCAATCGATACGATCAAATAATAACCAAATATAATGAATAATTTATTTTTCAAAACTTCGTTGAGATTTTTATTCATTTTTTAAAAAAGTGTTTCAAAAATTTTGTCAATTTTTTTTCTGAATTTTCCATAAAAAAATTGAACACTTTGGCCAGAAAAAAAAGGAAAAAAAAACAGAATTTTGCGATTTCGTGCAAAAATAAAATTTTTGAACTGAAATGAATAGTTATTTATTACGTTTGAAAATTTTGTCAATGTGAAAATTTTTTAGAACTTGATTAAAAACATTTTAAAATTTTATCAAAAAAAAAAAAAAAACTTTTGATAATTATGTATAATTAATTAATTATGTACAAAATTTTTTTATTATGATTATTCAAATTCTCAAAAGTGTTATCAAAATACAATTTTTCAAGATTTTGTTCAGATAAAGCAGGTTTCACTCATCATTAAAATTTTATCAAAAAAAAAAAAAAAAAAAAATGTAATACCTAAAATTTTCATCAAAAAACAAAATCTTGTGTTTTGCGAAAATTTGTTTGAAACTATAATTTTCGAACAATTTGTGAGTTTTGTAATACTTGAACTATTCTTGTAAAATTGCAATTTTTTAACTCTTTGCTAGAAAATTCTTTCAGATTTCAGATGAACTTCAAAAAATTTTGTCAAAACACAATTTCTTAAATTTTGTTCAAAATTGACCAATATTTTTAAAAGTAATTTGGTCAAAAAAAATTACCAAAAAAAAAAATTTGAATTTAAAAAAAAAATAATTAAATTAATTAATAAAAATATTCCAATAAAATACAATTTCTCAAAAAATGTTAGAAAACAGTTTTTGACCAAAAATTTTTTAAATCTTTATAAAAAATAAAATTTTAAAAACTAAAATCGACACTCCAAACAATTCCAAGGAATATAAACTACTCCAGTATTATTGGTTTATCACTTTCTAGCGAATTTCTTTCAATGTACTCATTTTTTTACTTTTACTTATTCGATATCTGCGTCAACCTTCAACCATCGAAAAAATCCCCTCTTTCTATTTTTCCAAAAACTCAAGGTGCCATATCATTTTCACGTCACATATCTTATCATGTCCTACAAAATGACCAACAACCAACCATGTGGTTTACTACGACTAATTTCCATTTTCTTTTCAAAACCATTACTCATCATTTAAAAATTAGCAAATAAATCGAAATGTCGCGATTTCTGATTTTTTCCTTCATCTTTGGTGCAATTTTATCCGCAAGTTTCGAACCAGTGGCTGCAGCACAATCGCTAAATTTTCTGATAAAAGGGTTCAAACTATGCGCCACTTGTGCCTTCTTTGGTACTGGAATAATGTCGGCACTATTTGAACCATTATCTTCATCGGTTTCGGAATTCTTCGCCGAAATACAAAGATTCGTAAGTATATTTAACAGATTTTTCGAGAATGTTAAAATTTTTAAAATTTTTAAAATTTTCGATTTATTTTTAAAATTGGAAAATTATACGTAATATCGAATAATTCGAGTCAGTTGTTCTGAAAAGTTTTATGGTCTTTTTTTTCAGTGGCATTATGTAGCTATGTATGGAGAGGGATGGGGATATCCATCGCCATCAACAATGTAGTAGAACCAGGACCAATCAGAATCATTCGTGAATGAGAATAATTTGTGACTCAAATTTTCAATATTAACTTACATTATAGATTTTTTTTACAAATTAAAAAATTCGAAATTTTTTCTCGCTCAAAATAAAATTGAAAGAATTTATTTAATCGGTAAATTGGACTCAAATTTGAGGTCAGTATGCTTGAAAATCATAAAATCGATAGGCAAGAGATTGATGTACAAGTACAACTCCTCTTTCCCTTACCCCACTCTTAAAAATGACCAATTCTGAATTGAGATGTCCCATTTATTTTTCGAAATTTTGTCGAGGTTTTTTTTAAAAAAAATTAATAACATTTTGACAAAAATCAAAAATTCAAAATTTTATAATTTGTCAAATTTTGTAAAAAAAAAAATCAAAAATTGAAAATTGAAAAAAATCAATTTTGGCAATCTGAAATTTTTTTTGAATTTGGTTAAAAACATTTTTTAATTTTATCAAAAATATTGCGAAAAAGCAAAATTTATGATTATTATTTTAGGTATCAAAAAAATAAATAGGTAAAAAATAATATCATAATTTTATCAAAAAATAAAAAATCAGGTTAATTTTGTAAAAAAAATATAATTTACCAAAAAAACAAAAAACTTTAAAAATTTTTCGAAAATGTCAATTTTTGGAATTTGTTTGAAATGTTTCTGATTATTGAAAAATGTTGAAAATTCCATCAAAATATTTTTTTGTTTCAGTCCCATATTTATGCGTAGAATAAGTTTAAAAAATGTTTTCAATTTCATCAAAAAACATATTTTTTTTTAAATATTTGATTACAAAACAAAATAAAAAAAATGCAATTTTTTATTAAATCACAGTTATAAAATTTTAAAACGTAATTTTTCGATCTTGTTTGAAACACCAATTTCAAATCTAGCCTCACTTCCAACCCCAGCTCAATGCTCACTACTCAGACACCTATTTTTGGAGCTGTTTTACATACATTTTTCTTATCTCTCCACATGTTGGCGTCGCATTGCATCGTACTCGTATTTCAAAAAATAGACAAAAAATAATAAACAGTCTTTTCCAAAACCCATTGTCTCATTTATTACGTCGCATCGTATCCTATCCAGAGTACAGGTGCAATGTCAAAATTTATCACCGCTTCGAAAATGACTAATACTTTTTGTTTCTATTTCTTATTTTTCTCTCTTTTTTTTTGAACAAAAATTTGTATAAAAAGCCGATTATTTCAACTGGTAAAAATATAACTGTTTCTAATTTCTTACGAATTCATTTAAACTACGAAAGTGTACCTATCGAAATGTCGCGATTTGCTATTTTTACTCTGGTCCTCGGTACGGTTTTGGGTGCGAGTGTTTTATTTGTACCTGAGGTTTCGGCCGAACCTCAAAATATCGCGGTGTATTGGTTCAAAGAATTCGCTGCTTATGCTTATTATTTCAATTCGTTTATTGGGCAGCAGTTCGAGAAAATTAATCCGCCAGTTTCCAAGTTTTTTTACGATATAGCTTATTTCGTGAGTATTTAATAAATTATTAATCATTGATAAAGTATTCAAAACTATGATTGAATTTTTTTAATTAATTTTTTTATATACCTAAAATAATTTTTAAAAATTTATTTGACATTCGATTTTGAAAATTTCAATTTTTTTCAGTGGTTATATGTCGTTAATTATGGGGTTGGACCTGATTCAGCTCAGAAAATCGGAGATTTCAAGAATTTTCCTTCTTTCAATCAATAAGAACAAATGATAAAAATTTTCTACTCATCGTAAAAAAAGGATTTCTAAATATGTAGTAATAAAAATTAATTTAAAATTAGAGAATATTTTCGTTAAAATAGAAAATAAAATTTGTATTCTAAAAATCTGTTTTCCAATATTGTTGATACGATCCCCTCCCTCCTCCTTCGGAAAAAACTTCAAAAAAATCAATTGAGAATATTTCAGTGTGACCCTGAACAAAACTAAACATAAAAAATAGTTTTATTACAAAAACAATACTCAAAAAAAATAAATGTTATCTTGGATTGGAATATTTTTTGAAAAAATAATTTTAGGAAAAAATGTTTCAAACAAAAGTTGCAGAATGTTAAATTTACAACATTTTTTATTTCAAAATTTTTTCCCTGCCTGGCTCAGGAGAGAAGCTATGTCTACAGGAAGTAACCAATGCACAAATGGTATGTAGTTCTGCATCACTCGACCCACATATTTTCACGACTAGAGAAAAAAAATCATCAAACAGTAATGACGCAAGCATTGACCTGGGAAAACCAGTTGAAAATATTTCGCACTAAGTCTCGATCATATTCATCACATCAGTGTGGCCTCATAAGTCATAAACCAATTTGTAAAAAAATCAATTCCAAAAGGGGACAAAAATTGACTTTTTTGAGAAGAAATTTAAGACATTTAAAATTATTTTCTTATTGGGACTGATATTTTTCAAAATCCTTCTGAAAGATAAATTTTGATACGAATCGGATTCAGATGGTCACACTGCACATAGAGGATCATCTTGACTATCGACCAGCCTTAGGTATATTACGCCGCTGATTGTCACTGGCTATTTTTAACCGATCTAAAAATTATTATTCCGTTATTTACACGTACATGTCGTTAACCGGTTGTTCATCTTTCTCAATTGGCGATAATTTCTTCGTATTTATAACCCTTTTCAATATTTGTTTTGTTTTGAACGAAAACGTCGCCACGAGCACGTGAGCTCAGTCGATCTTCTCACCTCACGAGGACTTTAAAATTTTTTAAGCATTTAATTATCGCGAAATATGCGACCTTTTATAATTTTCTTACCAATTTCGAATATTTTACTCTTGTCGTTGATTTCATCACCGTGCTCGGCTAAAACGCAAACCAAGAACCCGATTATGGACTTTTTTCAAGGGGTTTCCGCCAGTGCATCTAATTACTTTTTGAACCTGAGTGAGTCTTACGAGTCGTGGCCAATTTTATCGAAGATTTTTCGCAATATAGCTGATTCGGTAAGTTTTTTCTAAATTACTTTTAAGTAAATTACGATTAATTTGTTCAAGTGAAAATTCTTTGTTTTTTATTTTCCATTTTCTTCAAATTTCAAAAGCAGAAAGCCATCAATTTTTGTAAATTACGCTTTTACCAACTTTTTGGAATTATACCACATCGAACTTTTTTTTAGAACAAATTTTTTCTCCTCCTAAAAGCGATGAGAGAATTTTTAATTTTTTGAAAATTTCCCCAAAGGGAAAAATTTTAATAGAAAAAAGGTTGACAAAAAACGAAATTGAGAAAAAAATGTAAGAATTTTTGCAGAAACAAAATTTCAAGAATTGGAAATATTTTTGGGTTGAAAAATTCTATTATTCTTTTGAAGAAATAATGAAAAAAAAGTTTCAAAAATTTTGAAAGAATCTTATACAGAAATTTTTTTTTACAAATGAGATTTTTATTGAGAAAATTTCTATTCTTATAATGGAGAATTTTTTTTTCAAAATGATTTTTTCCAGGTAAATTTTTTCGAAGAAAATAAAAAAATAAAGGATTTGTACGAAAAGAAATTTTTCAAAAAAAATTGAAATAAAATTTGAAAAAATGAAACATTAATACCTACTAAAAATTATTCTATCAATTTGTTTATTCAGTATCATTTCGTTCAAAAAAAATAAAATAAATAAAAAAATAAGTGTAGGATTTTCAAAATATTTTTAAGAATTTAAAAAAAAATATGTAAGAAATTTTTGCACTTTTTTTTTCCAAAATATAATTTTATCAAAATAAATTGTCAAAATATTTAAGAATTTTTTCCAAGATTTCGAAAAGAAATTATCGAAAAAAAACAGAAGAAAAATGTGTCTTCAAAAAAAAAAAAAAAAAATACCTATGGAGAATGATTAACACAAATATAATTACAAAAAAAAAAGTTTGGAGACTTGGTTTTTTCAGAAAATTTTGTTTAAATTTTTTTTTTTTTTAAACATTCGAGCAAAAGACGATTGGATTTGTACGCATAAAGAGTCAACTTGGCCATACTAAACTCGTGTTTAAAATTAATTTTCAGTTTAGTTCAGCTCATTATATCGGAGAAATAATTGAAACAGGACACGAACGAGCATTCCAGGAATGAAAATTTTGGTCACTTTGACCACTAAGCTTCGAATCAACGTCAAAATACCAAACTTTGAACTCAACATTTTAACTCTTTTCAGGATGAAATTCGCAACATTTCTTTCAAAATAAATATTTGATATACTTACTAAATTATTATCACCTAAGTAAAAAAAAAATTGTTTACTTTTTTGATATGATTATTATTTATTATTATTCAAAAATATTGTATCCAGTATTTTGTGAATTCTAAAATAAATTTAGAAATTCACAGCTTTATTTTTATGTTTTGAGCACACTATCGCAGCGTAATATCTCGAAACATGTTTTTAAAAAATTATCTATTAATTCTTCGAAAACTATCGACGGTTATAAAAAAAAAACATCCGAGTCCAATTTCCAAAATAGTTCGTTCCACGAAAGCTCGTTAACCACATCAAGTTGAGTTAATATTGCACTTTTTACCAAAAAATTACAAAATGCCTCGTTTTAGAATGTTTTTGATCGTTTCTATGATAATCCTGCCGTTAACTTTTTTGCCTTCGGTTAAATCGCAAGTTGGAGATAATCCTGTTATCAATTTTATTAAAAATATTCTCGCCGTTGGAGTTATATTTTTTTCATTTTTGGGTCAGATGACTCAGGCGAATAAATTTATTTCGGGACTTTTTTACGGGATCGCCAAAATTGTAAGTATCCTAGTTCTTCCTCGTATTGAATAAAATTTTAAATATTTTTTTTTTGGTAATGATTTTTATAGAAATGTTTTTTTTTCTTTTTCTTGCAGCTGTACATACTTGTAAACCTTGGAGTAAAGCCTGCTTAATCCGAATAGATTCCTTATAATTAAAAAAAAAGGTTCAAATTTAGTTATAAAATTGATAAATTCCATAATTTGCATTCAAAAGATATTTCAACCAAAATTTAAATATATTTTAAAATAAAATAAATGAATGATATATATATTTTTTTTGGGTGGGGGTAGGGTAAATTTCATTTCATCAAGAAAATTCAGTAGATATTCAACGAATCCACATTAAAATTCGGCATCGTTTGCGCCTGCCATTTCTACATATAGGCAACTTATTACTCATACAGCCTTGCTCGAGTAAATAAACGATTCCTGAAGCTGATACTTCGGACCTTTATTTATTTTTTTTCAAATATTCGATTTAAAATTGATTTTCATTTTGTTTATAATTATTTTTATAATTAGCAGATTTTGCATAATTGAGGTTGAAAAAAAAATTGCCAAATATTCAAATAAACCATGATTTTAATGTTGTTGTTGTTGTTTTTTTTTTTTACAAGTCATAAACGGTTTTTACTCATAAGTCAACAAGTTATATGTATTACACATGTGCAAGAATTTATCAGTGCCTTGAAAATTATCTTCAAATAAAACTGACTCAAACGCCACTTTTCAATACATTTTATCACCTGAGTGTTCGTTTCTACCTACTTTAGCCGCAGTATTATCATGAAAAGAGAATATAACGTTTATTTTCCAAATACGAATATGCAAAAGCAAAAATTATGCAATGCTCGATTATTTTCGTACTAATTTTTTATTCGGTTGCTCCCCTAGTTTCTCCATTTCCACTGAATAACCAGTTGGATACTCCAAATGAAATATTTTTGCAAGAGTCCGCCTCCAAAGGTGCATGGTTCTTTTGGTTATGGGGTCAAATGACTTACAGGTTTCCATTAATTTCAGCTTTTTTCAACGCGATTGGTAACTGGGTAAGTAATAATTATTTTCATAAAAACTTCTCAAATATTGTTGATTTCCATGAGGGGAATTTTTTTATCGTGATCAATTTTTTTCAGTGTTATTTTCTCGTCCAATTTGGCGGAGGACCTCAATCTAGATAAATTCTCAAAATGTGTAAAAAATAAAAAATAAAAAATATTTTTTCAAGATTTGGCATCTTACTTATTTCTTTTTGTTCGATTACCAGAAAACACGTCCACAAAAATGTGTATGCTTCCTTTCACGAATTTTATACTTGCGAGTAAGTATTTATTTCGCAGTCTCCCAACTCAAGAAGATATGAATGAAATCAGTTAAAATAAGTACAAGATTTTGATTCATTTTGGAAGTAGAAAAAACTACCTCGAGTGAAAATAACTTTTGGTTAAAACTTGGACGACCCTAAATTTACAACAGGTGGCCAAGGGGAGTGAAAAACCATCAAAAATGTCGAAATGTGAACAGATCGATAAAAGATAAATAGTTGTACAACATGTCCAAATTTCAGCCTCCTAGAGCAATTGGAAGGGGAGAAAACCGGTTTTTTATATGTTTTTTGACCTTGAAAGATATCGTGCCACACCCACGCCACGCCCACATCCCCACCAAATTGACCTGGAAGGCTGAAAATTTACATATACATAAAGTGGATGCCATAAATACGTCCTTCGAGGCTATTGACTTTTCAACCTAATTCTACCCCCCCTTCTCAACTCCCAAAAAATTAAACTTTTAATGTTTTCAGGTGGTTACAACGTAATACCACGCCCACAACCCCATCTAATTGACCTAGAAAGCTGAAAGTTGGCATGCACATACAGAAGATAGCCTAGGTGCACCTTTCAGGGATTTCAACTTTTCATCACCATCTCAACCCTTTCCAGAACCCAAAAAAGTAAACTTGGACATTTTTAGTGAGGGTTAAACTTCAGACCACGCCCACAGCCCCACCTAATTCACCTATAAGGCTGAAACTTGATATGCACATAAAAAAGATGGCATAGATGTCCTCTTAAGGGGTTTTGACTTTTCAACCCCGTCTCACTTCCTTTCAGGCCTCAAAAAAGTGAAATTTTGAATTTTCATCGGGTTTTAACCTCAAATCAAGCTCACAGCTCCACCAAATTGACCCAGAAGGGTGAAAATTGACATGAACATGAAGTGGATAGCTTAGATGAGACTTTTGATAGTTTTGACTCTTCAACCCCATTTCACCACCCTTCAGGTCCAAAAAATGTTGATTTTTGGTTTTTTCGGAAGAGTTGAACCTCAAATCAAGCCCACAGCTTCACCAAATTGACCCAGAAGGCTGTAAATTGACATGGACAGAAAGTGGTTAGCTTAGTTGTGCCTTTTGATGGTTCTGACTTTTCAAACCCATTCCATGTCTCTTCAGGCTCGAAAAAAATTGATTTTTGGAATTTTTAAAGTGGTTTGAACCTCAGATTAAGCCCATAGCTCAACCAAATTGACCTAGAAGGCTAAAAATTGACAAGAACATGAAGTGGATAGCTTAGATGTACATTTTGGGGGTTTTTACTTCTCAACCCCATCCCACCTACTTTCAGGTCCCAAAAAAGTGGATTTTCGATATTTTCAACAGGTTTCAACCTTTTATCATGCTCACATGCCTCATCCCTAAAAGGCTGAAATTTGGAATGTAGATTCACTGAAGACACTAAATTCGCTTAATAGCAGTTTTGACTTTTGAGCTTCTCCTAGCACCCTTACAGACCCAAAAATAATGCGTTGTAGGATATTCTCAACAGTTAACTTGTATTACACTCACAACTTCACCAATGAGGGAAAACTCAGTTTGTTGATTCCATAATGAAGTAACATAGTTGCAGATTAATTTGAGTACTATGGAAGGGGGAAGGGGGAAGAGGGTAATGGGTAATCAACTTCATCCAAAGTATATCGTCATGCATATCGATTCCATGGTTTTCAAGGTGCCTGAGCTCGAATCCGAAATTATTTTTAGTCTCAGATCAAATGCACGTAAAATACTCCCTAAAAACACGACATTAATTCGCCAATCTCATCAAATACCCCAAAAAAATTACATCACGCCAGCCGTTTAATTCATTCTGACACCTCTCAACTCACTCCAGCTGGTCACTTTCTCGTTCAAAAATCTACAATTTGACATTTCAATCCCATTTACACCGCCTATTTGCACTTCTTGCACCATAATACGTACCTACCTTCACCCGCACCCACACTGCATCTACGTATTCTTACAAACACACATCAAACCGAAAAGTAAATCCAAACGAAGGCGAAAAATTGATCCAGAATGCGATTATTTTCACCGCCATCGCCATCGCATTGCACGCGCCTTGTCCGTTCTGTACATTATAAGAGTGTTGTCGGATTGTGTAAAATTATGATTATTACATCGATAATATTGTCGGCTGTCATTAGGCGTCATTCGATTCGAGTTTTACGCTTTTATAATAAATCAGGCAGCCGATCTTTCGTAATCTGTTCCACACACAGAGAGCTAGGTAGGTAATTAACATGTAAACATACAATAACGCAGACATTGCTACGAGAGGGTCTTAGGGAAAAGCGAGAGTGAGAGAGAGTTATGAATAGAATACTGACCATTATTATTATTATGACGATGTTCGCGTATTATAATTTCTTTTCTTTTTTTTGTACCAAAATAACGCACATGAGTACATCGAGTTTCTTTCGTAATCCGCGTGTGAGACTGTTTTAATCGTCGCACAGTGCCAAAGCAGGAGGGGGGGGGGTCGGAGGGTGATTGCAGATTTTTCATAAGATCGTGACTCGTGATCGGCTACTTGGACATTGTGAGCTGGGCAGTTCGATACGACCTTGCAATGGGTAATTTAAATAGTCGGTTATTAATTTTCGATTTGAAAAAGCAGCCAAGGGGTAGGGGAGGTGTCCCCCTGGCCTGGTGTGAAAGTACGGTATAATAATGCGACTAATCAAACCATCGATCGGGTTAATTTAGACGATAAAAGTTTTGCCACGATCGCGACCGCGCGCCTTATTGTTTCACAAATGATTAACCCACTTTTAAGTGATATACGATCGTCGTGAAAAATCATTAACCTCGTTTTAATGGTCGACTATATCTCGACGCCACTTCGAGATGCGTCCATATTTTGTAACTTTGACTGAAAAAAATTCACTCCAGATGAGGGCCGAGGAGGTGGGTGCTGCTGAGGAGAATTCCGCGTCTATTAATCTCCACCTCTGCTCGCTCATGGTGCCCAGCTCGATCCTTATATGTGAAAATTACCTTCTTAATGCCACCGAAATCTTTTTAAACACGAAACAATGTGATTTATACCAGGACGACATGCTGAGATTAGGCCACACGCGTTAATCCGAACCATAGCTCGAGTATTTCGCATCGCATTAAACAATACACCTCTCTATGATCGCCCTATGTGGCAGCTACCATTTAAGAGGGAAAAAGTTCACTCTTTCGTACGAGTCAGAGAGCTATTCTAGCCATGAATTTGGTCAAAGTTCTCCTCAGCTCCAATCGAAATCGATGGAATTGCGCATCTCGCCAGAATCAGCGTATTTAACACCATCTCGATCGATCGTTCATCTCATGCAGACAACACAATATGTCATTGTTTCCTTTCCTTTGCCCTGCTCCGCACCTCTCTCCCTGTCCAGATATACGAAATAAGCCCGGGGCAAATATCATCTATTAATATTGAAAAAAGAAATACTATAAAATCTATCAACAGCAATAGAACAGTCCGAATAAGATTATTCTATTGACTATGATCATGAGTACAGTGTACCTATCTCGTATATCTCTCATCAGTGTCGATGGTACAGAGAGGCTGAGGCTACCGCTACGCTAGCGCAGCTTCAGCTGCATTAGATCGTTTTTTCTCTCTCTCTTTCTCTTGCTCTCTCGTACTATGTACTTTGTATGTATCCGCGTGTACATTTTGTTGGATCGGGTTCGCAGAGAGTCTCTCACATCTCACACATACGGTATCAGCCGAAGGCTTCCAAATGAAATCAATGACCTTTTTTCCACTCGTACGTCGCATATGCCGGAATACCGCCAAGTTCGTCCAGTGTTGGCGATTGATAAGAGAAGAAGAGTAAAATACAAATACGTAGATACTTTTTTTTTTTTAACGGTACGTAAGGTGTATTGTTTTTCTTTCCCAGTCTTATATGTATGTGCCTACTAATGCGATCTGCTCGTTCTCTTTCAACGTTAGGTATGTAGATATCTCTTGTGGGAGACGGACGGAATTTTTTAATTAATTCTAGCACGTTGTCGCAGATGATTCCGGAGCCTTCGAAGATCGCCAATGTGTACCAATGATGGAAATATTTTACAACCAAGTTCAGCTTCGTAAAGTGATCTCCGATAAATAGTTTAGAGCACACAGGTCCTGTTCGGGAGATTTTTCGGAAATGAGTAATTTTAAATTTTTTATAGAGCTAGAATGAAAACCCCAGACAAAAAAGAATTCAAGTTTCAAAAATTTAACAAAGAAAAAATTATAAAAAATTTTTAGAAAAAAAATTTAAGTTAATAAAATTTGAAAAAACTCAATTTAGAAAAAATTTGAAAAATTTAATCATTAAAAAAAGTAATTTATGAAAAATCAAGTTGAAAACTGAATTAAAAAAATCTAAAATTTGAAAGAATTCAAATTTGAGCATAATTTGAAAGAATTCAATTTTGAGCATAATTTGAAAAACTTCCACTTTAAACAAAAGTTGAAAATATTTAATTTTGAAAAAAATGAAAAATTCAATGATAAACAATAAGGTACCTATGCAAAAATTCCGTTTAGATCAAAATTTGTAAAAATTGAGTTTTGACAAAATTTAAAGAATTTAGTTTTGAAGGCGATTTGAAAAAAAAATTTAAAAAATAAAACTTCAAAACAAAATTTGAAAAATCGCAATTTTTATAAAATATAAAAATCTTAATTTTGAACACTATTTTAAAAATTCAATCACGAAGAAAACTTTTACAAATTCAATCTATACTACAATTAACCATTCATTCATTCATTCATTCCTTGTGAATAAAATTCTGAAAAATTACATTTTGAAGTTTGAACAACTTTCGAATAAAATTTTAAAACATTTAGTTTTGGACAAAATTTGTAAAATTCCACCATGAACAGAATTTTAAAAAATGACATAATTTGAAAAAATTCAATATTCTTACCAAGTACATAAAATTAGAAAAATTAAACTTCAAACAAGTTCGAACGTAGTTTGAGAAACTTCAGTCACAACAAAATTTGAAAAATTGAATTTTGACAGAATTTTTAAAATTAAATTTTGAACAATAATTGGAAAAATTAAACTTTGAACAAAATTTGAAAATCTTGAATTAAAAAAAAATCTTAAATAAAAAAAAATTGAAAAAATTAGTTTTGAACAATTTTTGAAAAAATTCACTCATGAAAAATTCTACTTTGAACAAAATTTGAAAGAATTTAATCACGGATAAAATCCGGAAAAAAATTATTTTGAACATTTGAAGAAATGGAATTTCGACAAAATCAGAAAAATTAAGCTTTGAACAAAAGATTCAACTATGAACAAAATTTAAAAATATTTGATTGTGATTAAAAATTTTAAAATATTCGATTTTGCACAAAATTTAAAAATATCAAGTTTTGAATAAAATTTGAGGGAATTTAATCAAGAATAATATCTGGAAAAAAACTCAATAAATTTTGAACATTTGAAAAAAAAAATTGACAAAAACTAAAAAAAATAGTTTTGAGCAAAAAATTCAACTTTGAACAATGAAAAAAAAATTACAAAATATTTAGTTTTGGACAAAATTTGAGGGAATTTAAATCACGAATAAAATCTGAAAAAACCCAATTTTGAACATTTTGAAAAAAAGTCAATTTTGAGAAAATAATGAAAAATATTCAATTTTGAATAACGTTTTAAAATCTCTAATTTTTAAATTAGAAAATTTATAATGTTTGAATTTTTTTTTAAATCAGTTGTGTAGGTACAACACCTATTTTGAAAAAAACAATCGTGAAAAAATTCAATCACAAACAAAATTTTTTAAAAAATTGAATGAAATTTTTAAAAATTCAGTTTCAAACAATATTTTGAAAAATTTTACTTTGAATAAAATTTTTTTGAATTCCGTTTTAGACAAAATTTGTAAAACGCCATTATAAAAAAAAAAAAAAAAAAAAAAAAAAATCAAAAAAAATTGAGTGATCCACGCTCTGAAGAAGCGTGATGTAATTCTTGCGAAATATTAGCTTAGATTTTCTTCTTTGTTAATTTGGCTTAATTACCCGTAATTATTCTTAGTTTCAAAAAATGTAATTTTACAGAAAATTTTAAATAAAATTCAAGTTGATTCATTTCAAACGAAATTTAAAAAAAAATCCCGAACAAAGTTGGAAAAAATTCAATGTTAAACTCGTAAAAATGTAATGAATAAAAATTGAAAAAAATTATCGTATAAAAGTAATTTTAATTTGATCAAAATTTAAAATTAAAAAAAATAGGTATTCTAAATAAAATTAGAATTTAATTCATTATTTTGAATTATTTGGGGAAAAAATCAAATCTGAATTTATCTCGTGTAAAAAAAATTCAAGAATTTTTAATCAATATAGGTATACAATTAAAATAATATTTTTTTAAAAATCACCATTTGAAAAAAAAGGAAATGAGGCCATTTATTTGAAGACAATATCCTTGTTGTTCGTAAAAAAATTTTTCCCAGCTGCGCAGTATTTTTTTTTGAGCTGTTCAATTTTTGATCAATGATCTAGTATATGCAATAGGGTGGCCCTTATTTTTCGAATTTTGGAAATGTTGTCGGGACGGGGTCAATTGGTGACATATTGGTAGAAAATAATTCCCTATTTTTTATTTTTCCTCTACTGAATTTTAAGCCGTTTCTCAGGGGCCCCCAAAATTTGAAAAAATCAAAAAAAAAGAAAAAATAGAACATTTTGAAAATTTTTAACAAACTGGTCATAGGGATGGTATTTCTATAAGACAAGACCATTTTCGATGATTTCTTATCTTTACCCCCCTTTTCATGGGACATAAAAAAAAACGTCATTTTTTACGTTTTTTAAAAAATTTGAAAAAAATGACTAAAAATTAAAGAAACATTTTTTTTTGAATAAAATGTTTTTAGCATACATGTTATCACCCAAAAAGGTCATTTACGGCGATTTTTCATCCTTACCTTCATTTTTGGGAACCTCATTTTTTTCAATTTTTGATACGTTTTTGAAAAATTCTCACTGATGCGGCAGTGATGAAAAATCACCGTAAATGACCTTTTTGGGTGATAACATGTATGTTGAAACCATTTTATTAAATTTTTTTTTTTTTTTTAATTTGTAGCCATTTTTTTCAAATTTTTTAAAAAATGTAAAAAATGACGATTTTTCATGTCCCATGAAAAGGGGGGTAAAGATAAGAAATCATCGAAAATGGTCTTGTCTTATAGAAATACCATCCCTATGACCATTTTGCTAAAAATTTTCAAAAATTTTCAAAATGTTCAATTTTTTCTATTTTTTTGATTTTTTCAAATTTGGGGCCCCTGAGAAACGGCTTAAAATTCAGTTAGAGGAAAAATAAAAAAATAGGGAATTATTTTCTACCAATATGTCACCAATTGACCCCGTCCCGACAACATTTCCAAAATTCGAAAAATAAGGGCCACCCTAATATGCAATCCGATGACTGAGCCATTAAAAAAATTTACTTGTTCGCCCAAAAAACTAACTTCATCGAACCTTGAAACAATGTTTCCAATTCACATCCTCTCATCAGCTCAGCATTTTACCGGTAATTACGGTAATCTAGGTAAATCCGGCATCAAAACTCACGCATCACGATCTACAAACCAGCCCATTTTAAACGAAAAATCACCGATTAACTACCATAAAGAAAAAAACCTTTCAAGCTTTCAAACGCATATCTCGCGATTAGTGCGCGGCTATATTTCCACACCCAACTCCGCCAACCAACATGACACCTGCCCACATATCTGAACCAGTTCCAAAAATAGAATCGCGGCTCGATTTTTGGTCGATGACAGTACATATTATTAGCATTTACCATTAACTACCTGGACGGACGTATCTTTTACTCTGGAACACCTTTATTTATTTATTTATTTATTTTTTATAATAAAACTAACACACCTTATTCGATTGCTGGGCTCGCATTTCCTCAACTGAGCGACCTACTTTTTAAAGTGAATATATATACTTCGGATTTGATACTGTTCCAGATTGTAAACTAATTCACTGGTCAAGCCAATACTCGTACGTCCCTATAGGTACCTTTTAACTCAAAGTACGCGTAGTTAATTACAATGAAGAGTTTATGATCTTGAGTCGATACAAATACGGGTGCGACTGCAGTGTGGAAGCATTTGGCATGAACTCTGCCTAAGTATGTAATTTATTAACATTCCATAGGCGATGGTGTGCCTGTATGTCTTCTGATGACATGTTTAGTACATGTACTGTCAACTTGACTGAAAACCTAGCATTCTAGCATTCTAGCAGTCTAGGTAGCCTTGCTGCGATCAGGTGCCAAGTACAAAACAGACCATCTTACGAGAGAAACGCGCCAAAACAAAGCACACATTTGAAACATGGTCGAATCTGGTGTTGAAAAATGTTTCAATTTTTACACCACGTTATTGTTCATCTTGTTTGGGTAGAATAAAAGAGAAAAAAAAATAAACTTCACGCTTCGTCATGTATGATTTTTTTGTAATCTCGTAAGTATAAGAGGCCAAAAAATACTCGCCACTCGTACCTGTAATACATGAAAGACTGAAAAAAGAACCAGGGATGACATTCAAAACACCTCGTAACACGTTCTAAGATATTTTTGTGGTCAGTTGATTACAACGTATGAGTTTGCGTTGGGGGAGATTCTTTTGTAGCTACAAGGACGCTCAGATCGTCTCCCAGTCCCGCTGCGTGGATCCAATTAAAAAAGGATTAATTAAAAAAGAGCCTTTTTTCTGCTATCTAGGTTCGAAGATTTTTTATGATGATTCAACATCAATGGGATAATTAGATAGAGTGAAGAACAATGTCAGGATATATTTTTTTTCAAAGGAAGTATAAAATATCACAAGAAAATGGTTCCCATTGAAGATAATGATTTGCAAAATTTAATTTTTTCCTATTTTTTCATTTGAAAAAGAGAAGTCAAAAGTTTTTTCGAAAAACTCTAAAAATGATGTACTTAGGTGCAATTTCAAAAAAATCGAAAAAAAAATTATTTTCAACAATTTTGCTTAAAAAACTCATTAAAAAAAAAAACAAAAAAAAAAACATTTAATTTTTTCATTAAAAAGTTTGGTAGGTAAGAAAAATTTCTGAAAAAAATCTGTTGAAATTATCTCTTTTTTTTGAAAAAGATCCACTTACTTAGAATGGAACTTTTTTAAAAACTCACATTTTACTACTGATTTTTTCTTTGAAAGTTTTCAAAAATCATTCATTCCAACGTTTTTTTTTTCTTTGAAAAAATTAAGGATAAGTAGGTAATGTGTTTTTTGTTTTTGTTTTTTTAATGAAAAAATTTACAAAAAAATTTCAACATTTTTTTACCTCTAAAAAATTTAGTGATTTTCTTCTATCGGAATAATTGAATGATTTTCTTCAACAAAAATATAGATTTTCTGCGAGTATAAAAAATTGAGAAATTTCTTTACGCTCAACCCCCCCCCCCCCACAAAATAATACAGATTTTTCGAAATTATTTTATCTAAAAGAAATGAAAAATTTCTTCATTTCAAAGAAAATTAATTTCTATAAAATGAGAATTTTTTTATTTCAGAAAAAAAAATCCGAAAGAAATGGATTTTTCATAATAGTGGGAGTAAAACGCTATTTTACGCCCTCTCGCTATCGCTCGCGGGCTCAAATACGCATTTTCCTCCCACGATTATGAAAAATTTCGTTCACAACTCGGGAGTAAAATATACTATTTCATTCCAAAAAATAGGAATAAGAATTTTGCTCAAAAGAAGAGGGAAATTAATAATTTCAAAAATATTGAACTTTTTCTTTATTTCCAGAAAAAAAGAAAAATTGATAAAGGTAATTTTTTCACCATTCCAAATGAAATTGGAAACATTTTTTATTCCAAAAAATAAGGAACATTATTTTAATTCAAAAGAGGGGTGAAATTCTTACCTATAGGTATCGAAAAAATTGAATTTTTCCCCAGTGATGGATTTTCATTTACCTATCATTACAAAAAATTCATTTTTTTTATTGTTTCAAAAAATGAGAAGGAGAAAAGAAATGTTTCGAAGAATAGGCTATAAGGTACGGTATAAAAAAAAATTCAATTCAAACACAAAAATTCTTCATTTCAAAAAAAAATTTTATTTAAATTTTTGATTTCTTCTGGAAAAATTGATTTTTTTTATTGCGAAAAAATAGAAAATGAAATTTTCCAATAAAAAAAAGGAAAATTTTTCATTTCAAAAAAGTTATAAGCAATTTATCTTTAATCCAAAAAAATTAAAAAATTACTCATTTAAAAAAAAAAATTGTGCCAAAAAATTGACTTTTTTGTTAAAAAAAAAAAAAAAAAAAAAAAAAAAATGAGAAAAAATGTTTATGCTGAGAAATGCAGTGCAGGAAAAAAATTATTCTAGATGTAAAAAAGAAAAACACATCATTCTCTCTTTTCTTTTTTTTTCATTTTAAGAAGTGGGGAAAACTTTTATTATAAAAAAGAAAGTCCGAAAAAATTGAATTTTTTTTATTTCGAAAAAACTGTTTGTTTTTTTATTCAAAAAATTGATTTTTTTCGTAATCCCGAAAAAATTATTATTTATTCCAAAAAACAGTTTATTTTTTGTACTTTGAAAAAATTAGAAAATTCTTAATTTCCAAAAATGGGACAAAATTTTTCATTTCAAAAACATTTTGAAATATTTGTTGTTTTTCTATTCAAAAAAAAAAACCTGAATTCATCTATTCCAGAAAAAATCTGTTCTCGTCTTTTTCTTCGTTTTTTTTTCAATTTAAACAAAAAAAATTAAAATTTTCCACTCCAAAAAATTTGGTAAAATTTTTATTATGCAAAAAAAATGGCATTTTTGTTCCAAAAAATTGATTTTTTTGTTCCCTTGAATATTTTTCATAAAATTTTATTTTTAAGAAATCAAAAAATTGTTCATTTCAAAAAAATTATAAATTTTCTTCAATAAAGAATCAGGTGTTTTTCTCGAAAATCTTGGAAAAAATGTGCAAGCAGATACTTTAAAAAAAAAATGAGAATTTAACTATCTCCAAAAACTTCTTTGTTCAAAAATGATTTTAAGAAAATATTTCAGAATAAAATTACCTATTGTAATAAAAACATCTTAAAAATTTTTCTTTTCAAAATTTTCTTATAAACCTTCTCAAAAAATCTCTCTCATCGCTTTTCGTGACAAAGAATGTAGTGAGAGAATCTCATTAACCCACATTTTGAGTACTTCTCAATCCCAAGGGTTGCGGATCGAGAACCACTAATAATTAGTGATTACTCAGCTGACACCGAAAGAGACATTTCAAATTTGAAAAATTGTTAATCACCCAAAATGTAACTCGCTCTATTTTTATGGTCTAATTTTACTAACACGTGAGAAATTTTAGCTTCTTCGGTTGGTTTTTTTTTTTTTGTTCGCATACGAGCAATGTGGTCATAATCTTAATCGAGGGCAACAATTAGCCGAATAAAAAATCCACTACGAGCCGATAAATCACTAAGTCCACATGGCACTCTTACGTACCACTCAGGCCGCGAATTCTAATCCCGTTACCGCAGAGAGCTCAAGATCTGAATGGCGATGTCGAGTCGACGTCGGCGAATTAAAAAAAAAACAAAAAAACAGCTGACCTAGTTTACCGTTGTGAAAACTTGTCTCTTTGAGAGTGTCGGTCTCAACACGTCGTTTTGTTTATTTAGCAGTTCTAAAAACCGCATAAAAGTATATACCTATCTAGTCGTAATAAAGCATAATATCTAGTCTAGCACCTACCTGGCGGTAATTTCGATTTGAGCATATCCATAGCGACCACGTTAATAATTAGAACCCAAATAGGACAGTCCAGCAGTTCGTTTTCGTTTTTCACAAACGATATAGCGCTCAAGCACTGGCATTCTAGTCTTCTGCGGTCTGGATAGGCTCTGCGTAGCTCGCGGCTCACATTGGCTTGAAATTTTTTCATATCGAATAACTGCAACGAGAGTAATAAGATCGAAATTAATTTTATCGAATCGTTTAATTCGGTACGTGACACGCCCGAGCAGCACAATCGACAAATTATCGAAATAAAAAAATCGACAGAATATCGAATTCGATAAAGTGTCGCGTTAGTTCCGCCTAAATCGTGAAATTATCTTTCGATATATAGATAGATTATCGACGAATTATAGTTAGCAAAAATTTCGAGATTATAGTAAGATATTTTATCGATAATATATCTATAATATCGAAAGATAATTTCACGATTTAGGCGGAACTTTCGCGACACTTTATAGAATTCGATATTCTGTCGATTTTTTATCGATTTTTTATTCCGATTTTTCGTCTTTTACTAGCTTTTTTCTATAATTAAAAATCCTTAATTAGCATAATTAATACATTAAACTATGCCTAAACACATTATTCATGTTACGGTAAGAGGATCATTTCAGAAAAAGTCAAAAAAAAATTATAAAAAATCTGCCACCTTCGGGGCTTGAACCATCTACCTCCTGCATGGTAATCCTCTTCCTTAACCACTATGCCATACCTTAACGTTGAGGAATTAGCAATAAAACGCTTATAATAGGCAGTTTAGTACTTCCAGACGTGTTGGACTTAGAAAAATTTTCACCAATAATATCGTCACAAAATCGTTGAAAAATCGTTCGACAAATTTCAGATTATTTGTCGATAATGTAGTTTCAAATATCGCCACAAAATCGTTGAAAAATCGAATTCGAGGAATTTCATATTACTTGTCGATAATATAGTTTCAAATATCGTCATAAAATCGTTGAAAAATCGAATTCGAGAAATTTCAGATTACGTGTCGATAATAAAGTTTTAAATATCTTCACAAAATCGTTAGAAAATCGAATTCGAGAAATTGCATATTATGTGCCGATAATATAGTTTCAAATATCTTTACAAAATCGGCAAAAAATCGGATTCGATAAATTTAATATAATCTGTCGATAATATAGTTTCAAATATCGTCAGAAAATCGTAAAAAAATCGAAATCGAGAAATTTCATATTACGTGTCGATAATATAGTTTCAAATATCTTCACGCAATCGTTAGAAAATCTAATTCGAGAAATTGCATATTATGTGCCGATAATATAGTTTCAAATATCTTTACAAAATCGGTAAAAAATCGGATTCGATAAATTTAATATAATCTGTCGATAATATAGTTTCAAATATAGTCAAAAAATCGGTAAAATATCGGAGTCGAGAAATTTCATACAATCTGTCGATAATATAGTTTTAAATATCTTTACAAAATCGGTAAAAAATCGGATTCGATAAATTTAATATAATCTGTTGATAATATAGTTTCAAATATCTGCACAAAATCGGTGGAAAATCGGAATCGATAAATTTAATATTCTTTGTCGATAGTATCGTTGACAAATATCGTCATAAAATCCTAATAATATCGAATTCGATAGTTTTTAGATTTTTTGCCTATGAAATTGTACTGATAAATCTTTATAATATCGTGAGAACATCTATAGATTTTCAAACGATTTTTTATCGATACGTTACATCTTCCGATATTATCGATCTCGGGCGTGCTGCTTTAGCACCTTTCTGCCAGGCCGATTCGAACACGTAAATGTAAGTATATGACCCTCTGCAGTCCACACAGAGTATACTATAGCCACCGGGTATGTCCATTTTTTTAAAACCAGCCCCCTCCTGTCCCAGGTAGGCCAACTTTTTACTCACGTATGTAATAATTATTGTCCTTGAAATGGCAAACACCACATCATATCACAAGGTACAGAACACTGCATCCAATGGCACTCGTATCATCATTGTATACATCTCTCTCCATCTCGATATACCTTTAACCATAAAGATCTAATTTCAAATGTCTCCTCGTACCTACGTAGCTCGGACGACGTCTCTTCTTCATCGCGTACATACGCACAGATAATTTTAAATCGTAATTGATTCGATTTAAAGTACAGAACCAGTCCTTTTATAGAGTGCGAATCAAACACACACCATGAGCAAGCATACAGCATAACAATACATGATCTTCTCCGTATATGTATCTCTCTGACCAGAATGATTTCTATATAAACCAGACACAGGCTCGTAAGTATATTTTTTTCAAACTCTCGGCCAACATACGAGCTTATCTTTGCTTTTCTTTCTACGTATCTTCACTCGAACGACTATATAATCATAAGGTGGTCGAATTCGTCATACTATCAACATTGTGCATTAGCTCATGTACCTACCCATCTAGACCCACCCTTTAATAGCCTAACCGAGTTGGGAGAGATCCGATTAATTACATTTTTCAACTACCTTAACGAGGATTAAACTATAAACCCGAGAGAGGATCGAGATTTATCCATAATGCCCGTTATACCAGCACAACACTAAGTATAGAAGGGTCTCCTCCGCACGTCCGAGCTTGTTAACATTTCCACCGGGTATTTAACTTTTTAATTAATTTTTCATTTTTTTTCTCTCTTTCGGTTAATTCGATAAAAGAAGGTATATTTTTTATTCGTTTCAAACTTGTGAGTGTTTTTTCAACGTACAATGACTTTGACTGCAGCCTTTTGGACATGTTAGATGCAAGGTGCACTGGTGCAGGAATCGTAAGATCAAGAGAGTCATTGGTCCAGCGGCGCCATGACAAGCATCGCGAGTAATTATTATGTATTTTCGTCTTATACCTATATCTACCTAACGGGACATGATGTCTATGCCTAAATGTTTTGATTTTTTTTTTCATAACCACGAAGTCATAACGATGATTTAAAAAATGCATTCGGATTTGGGGACCGCGTTCCCATCATTTGGAACAATAATTAAAGAACGATGAATAATTATCCGCGATCATGATTCACCCCCCCCCCCCCCCCTTATCAAATTATCTTTAGTTCGAAAAATAGAAGTACGATTGAATGAGGCAGAAGGGAAGGGACGAAATTAGAGAGATCATCAAGTTCAAAATACACTAATTTCTGCTCGAGTTCGATGGACTGCATTGAGGAGCAGGTCTTGGGAAATTATCAATTAACTTCGATACGTTTAAAAAGTAAATTTTCAAAATAGTGCCAAATTGATCAAATGAAAAAATTAGCAAAATTTTGATGAGCCAAAAAAGTATTTAAAAAAATTAAATTGGCAAAATGTTCAAAAATTGACAAAAAAATATTTAAAAAATTCAATCAATATTGTGATAAAAGTAAGAATCGAAAAAATAAACCAGAATTGTGCCGAGTTTTCAGATTGACAAAATGTTCAAAAATTGACAAAAAATATTTTCAAAATTCAATCAATATTGTGATAAAAGTAAGAATCGAAAAAATAAACCAGAACTGTGCCGAGTTTCCAGATTGAAAAAATGTGCAAGAAATTGAAGAAATATTTTTCAAAGACAGTCAACGTAGTAGAAAAGATCTAAACTCTGAGGAATGGACTAAAATTGTGCCAAACTCTCACATTCGAAAATTTGCAAAAGTTATTTTAAAAAAAGTTGTGCTATATTCCCAAATTCTTTTAAGACCAATTGGGTGAAAAATGGCGAAGAAATATTGAAAAGCAATCAAAATTGTGCTAAAAAGTCTCAAAATTTTAAAAGAATGTGTGAAAACGGTTCTAAAATTCGAAATCAAAAAATAAGTTGAAATTCGTAGTAATATCCCAATAAAACCTTCAAACTAATCATTTTTCAAAAATTTTCTGAAAAAAAAAATCAAAAAATAGTTAAAATTGTGCTAAAAATTCTAAATCTAAAAATAAAATAAAAATGTTCTAAAAATGGTATCTTTTTTCTCATACAAGAATGGTCAAAATTTGATTAAAATTTCAAACTTGAAAAATAATCAAGATTATGCACAAGTTTCCAATTTGACAAAATGTGTAAAAGCTGTAAAATTTTGACAAAAATGGGGGGAAAAATGAACGAAATATTGTGCTAAGCTTCTAAATTGGCAATATGTGCCAAAGCCAAAGTTCCTGAAATTTGAAAAAAAAAATGAAAAAATCAAACTTTCCTAAAAAAAAATAAAATACCTAAGTATGAAAAAGTTGATAAAATTGTCCACAAGTTTTTTATTCAACTAAATGAGCAAAGTTGATAACTTTTTATTCAATTGTCCCAAAATAAAATTTGATCAACATTATGCACAAGTTTCCGATTTGACAAAATGTGCAAAAGCTGTAAAATTGTGTCAAAAATTGAATTAAAAAAATAAAGTGAAAATTTTGTCCAGTTTCTCATTTAGCAAAATGTGCCCATGCACCAGGAGTTAAAAAGGGGTTTTCAAAGAATTAATCAAAATCAGGCTGAAAATTGAAAAATTGGCTGAAATTCTGAAATTGTGCCAATTTTCCAATTGAGACAATGTACAGAAATTAGTAAAACATTTCAATCAAAAATTCAGTCAAATTGTGCTAAAGCTGGGATTTTTCAAAAAAAAAGAAAAAAAAAAGAAAATGTTTCCAAAATGATCAAATTGCCCAAAAATTGATTACAAAATGTCAAAATTTCATCTCAAGACAAAAACTATTAGTCACGATTGTGTCTAATTTCGCAAAATTTCATTTAAAATTTACGAAAAATTTCTTCAAGGTCGCTACACTATAACACACTTGTCCAGTCTCATCACCAGGTCTTTGCTCCAACCACATCCAAGCACAGTTACACCATCAATTACCTAATCTGTAAATTCTTGAAATTTCCCGACCACCTTCAAAGGTAAACGTCCGACCATGGCTCTGGCGCCCGCACCTCATCCACATCAAACTCCAACAGATCTTACTACCTCAATAAATCACATCTTATGGTTGGCAAAAATTTGCAAACAGCGCGCGTCACCCTTTATACCATCTCAAGTAGGTATGATTTACAACCGATATGTATCTTTGCCATTTGGCAAGGAAAATCAACTCAAGAGACCAGAGAAAGCTTATCTATCATATACTATGGGTGCATCAATCAAATCGTATACTCACTTTAACTGGTTTTTCTGGCTCTAAAGCGCAATTGTTTAGTTTTAAGATTTCCGCTCCTATGCTGTTTTCTTCACCTTCGCTGGTACTTTTCACGTAGACGTTAGATTTGGATACCCGTTTCACTAGAATATTACCTTGATCGTCCATTTTCAGTTTGACACCCTGCGAGATGAGATAAACATCGTTTAATATACATTGTATACCTTGAATCGCCGATGAGGGGGCGAGGGATCATACTGATGGACGCCATACCAGATTTGCCAAAACAAAAAAAAAACACTGGTTTTATAGCCTCGTAAAACAAATTTTCGCATTTTGGCAAAATCCATCGAGATAGGTACATTTTTATTGATCCCACGCACGCGGCTAGCCCGTCAAAAGTAATAAAAAATCGCAGAGATACTCACATGTCCGATATGTTTTTTCACTTCTTCTGTTTTAGCATCTCGTAATGGGTTATCAAATCCGCATAAACCGATCCTGCCAAACAAGTTTGTACATTATTAATAATCTGTTATGAATTATAGAAGTCATCTCGTTAGTGTTGGCGCTTCCATGCCGATGGCATCTGACAGAAGCTCATCCATCGCACACCAATCGTGCACAAATCCTCGTATAACACATTTTCATAATTTGTATATATTTTGTATACGCGAGATAATTAAAAAAAATGTATACATTACATAAGTACACATTTTGGGTATCGAGAAATTAAATATGCCTAAAAAAGATTTGGCGCCCGATAAGGCGTCATGTACACCGTATTAACGTTGCAAAACGATACTTCTCCCTCAAACCGGTTAAATTGAAATTAATCTTGACATAATTAATTACGTAATGGGCGAAAATTTTTCACGAACACGTAATCCCAAGACGACGACGACGCTTATGCGTGTGCGCGGAATGCAGCAAGGCCTCTTCTTCCTGCATACACGAGCTCGAGACTCAGGAAGGAGAAGGAGTTTTTTATGTTCGGCATGGAAATGCCATTTAACTTGAAAATTCTACAAAAGGTCTACTATTACCGAATTCCCTTTTACGGTGGAGCACGCTGTGCGCTGATGGTTGCACACCCGACAATTACTAAACATGCCTCATGGACCTGGCTTAAAATGTCTCTGCGCATGTATCTCAATTATCGTTTAATTGTAGTACACGCGTACGTAGGTACTAGGTATATTTTCTCGGTTCAACATAATGAGCCTATGAGAAAGGCTTGTGTATATTCAAATGATCAAGGCCACCGGAGTAGTAATATCTTGTGCCCTGCACATAGGGCAACATCATTAAACGTGTAAAATAATAAACGGTCACGTAAAATGTGGCCCCAGCGATAATTATTGTACTGGTGCCTAATGCTCTCTCATTGGATATGTCTAATTTTCCATTCGATCGCTCCGACCGACGACATTGTTATCGACCGATTACTGCAGCTGGAACCATTTTAATCGCTCGAGAAATCAATGGTCAAGTTGACGTTGAAATTGACGTGCTTGTATGTACGCGACCCGAGTAGAATAATTAAAATATAGGTGTCGCGAGGCAAGTTAAATAACGCTGCTTGTGTTGAGATTACATAAGGGCACCCATCTGAGCTCGTGTGTGGACATGTATAATAGATTCAAGGTGGTTGGGGAATGGTGTAGGGCTGAATGCCAAAATAGAATGGATTTGGAAGCTTAAAATACTGCACAGGTTGATTCTGCCAAAGTAAAACTAACCGAATGCTATCATTTAGTAAATCACACTGATTGACTTACGAAATCAAAAATAAAAAGCAAAGGTGGCATCATCATTATGAAAGAAACCACTGTTCTGCTACCATTAGCTCTATTTTAAGGGGCTCCATCATTCAAAGTCAGTCATACATGTAATTTCACAAAATAAAAGCCACAGATCTGCTACCATATGACCAATTTTGGAGGATCCAAGGTGTAAAATAAGGAACAGATGTGACCTGGGATGTGAAAACCTGGTTAAGAATCATTGACGCTTAACCAGATATCATATGCCAGATAAGAAAAAAAGGGAGCTTAGGTTTGGAATTTTGAAAAAAAGTTTTACATGTTTCAAGTAGTATTTTTAACGAGGAATCGAATGAGACCTGTTCCAACATCCTAAGTCAAAAACTCATCTCACAAACGGCGATCTAGAATATGATAATCTTGTTAAGCGTCAATGATGCTTAACCAGGTTTTCACATCCCAGGTCACAGATGTCAGCCCATTAAAGATAAACCATAACTCTGCTACCATTTACCACTTTTTGTGACTACAACACATGAAAAAATCCACAGATGACAGTCCTTAAAATATAGTTCACAGCTCTGTTACCATCTAACCAATTTTTTTGGCTCTAACAAAGAAATAGTAGTCATAGATGCCATTTCACAGACTAGAAACCACAACTCTGCTACTGTTTGAATAATTTTTGGGGCTTCAACATGTAAAACACTTAACAGATGTCACCTCATCAATCATCATAAAAAGGAAACCACATCCCTGCTACCGTCTGTCCAATTTTTTAGGACTCCAACAACGTAAAAAACACACACACGAATGACAGTTCACAAAATATAAATCACAGCTCTGTTACCATGGGGTCAATTTTCTGTGACCTGACTTCAAAGTAAATAAACATCACGGATATCGTTTAAAAACCAGAAACTGCAATTCTTCTACTGTTTGATCAACTTTTGGAGCTCAGACCTCAAACATGCAAAACGAAGCACAAACTGGTATCAGTCCACAAAGAAGAACCATAGCTCACCCCTCCTACCATATTTCTGATTTTTGATGATGCATATTCATAAGCAAACCTTTCAAAACTTTTTTTTTTCAAATGAATTAACTTTCTATGAATTTTCCACAAAATATAAAAATTTTAAAAATGTTGTTCCCAGAGAAGTCATGGAATCAACATTTAAAAAAATCGCGACTCTGCTACCATATTATAGAAATAATATCACTAATTGTTCTGAGTAAAATATGACAAGTCGCTAGAAATGGACTTGGGATTTCCAGCACACCTTATTAAAATTTCTTAGAATAGCCAATAGTAGTAGGAGAAACTTTCTTCATAGAAAAACATCATAGGAACCCAACTATAATATCATTTCCAATACCTAATGATCCATCGCATTCTCGGTCAAAAACACATAAATATACATCACATTAGCATCTAGTAAGTACATTTGACTGAATCTTTCTAATTACACGCCCGAGCTATCGACATTGGTTGATCGATAACCCCGCATACATTGTGCTTTCAAAAACGACGCTGTTCGCACTTTTGTCATCGTGGGAATACATTACGTTGCGTTCGCACATCGCGCTTTATAATAACCTATGAAAGACAGAGAGAGCAGGCAAGGCTGAAGGTATCAAATCATCGCGAGAAGAAGCCAATAAGCGCAGACCGGATGGATGAGGAAACAGGTGCACAAACGGCGATCGTCTCAAGGTCCCCAATGGCACTATCGACGTTAATGCGAATAGTGCATCCGCTCAACGTCGTATTTTGTTTTACCCACCAACGACGACGATTCGATTACACTCTGTAGATCGATTTAGTAACTCGACAACGACATCTTAAATAGACATATGTGCAAAAAAAAGAGCAAACAAAACCGGCACTTGATTTGCTTTAACGAACTTATCATTTCTCGGTCTTTCTCTTATTCCATGCATCTTCCAGAGACTCCATAGTCGAGTGATGCATTACATAGATCCAAGGTCGCACGCACTCGATCTCATTAGGTTTATTGACAAGTTGTACTTTGGTATTATGTACAATATAATGGATTAAATACGGCGACGGTCGCGATTATTAGTCTGCTAGTGAGCTATCGAGCCGCCTTCCTTAATGTCACTGTCCCGTCGGGTTTAATCTGGTGCAAGGAATTGCGGTTTAGCCATAATCTTTCAGCAGCATACATGTCATTTGCCATCGGCGTTTGGTTACAGTCAGGTCTGCATGGAAGATGTGATTGAGTTACCTCCTGAGGGTGTTGGTGTTTTTTCCAACAATTAAAATAAACTTGCATTCTGCATTCTTGGTGTTCAATTCCACAATTTCTGGGTTCAGGACATTCGATATGTTCAACTGCAATAGAACTTGTCTCATTCTCTCTCCCTTGCTGTGCTCTCCATCATTTCAGAAAAACATATGCCTTCAGTGCAACAGTCCTGAACTCAAAAATTAAGAGTTCATCACCAAAAGTATGATTGATTTCTTGGCCATTCTCAAAGATCAACTGCTCGGAGTGAAAAACCTGCCTTAGAAGTCTAATATAAGCCCAAGATACCAATTTCTTTCAATTTTCCCACACCTTTTAAAAAACCGGATACATTGTCCAAAAAATCACCTCCCCGTCACTTTAAGCAAGACCAGAAGTCGACTAGTTAATTACACGCGATACCCGCCCCCTGCTCGTCTCCTATGTACTCCAGTTCCTCCGCACGTATCAAACCCAAGCCATCAAATTCCCTTAAACGACCCATCCGTGTAAGAAAGTCTTCACACAGATATGTATATTTAGCTTTGAGAATTCTATAATTAGATAATGAAACCGGTTCCGAATTCTCTCGCGCGCCAACTATTATGATAAATGTAACGAAACACGGTTAATGCTTTGGCGCGTTTCGCACCCTCCCCCCAGAGCCAAAGCATTTCAACACGTCATTGTCCGAATAGGTACTCGAATCATAAATAAATGGGCAATCCTGTCTTGTGTATTTTTATGAGTTTTCAATTTTCGCGGGTTAAAGAACACTTACTGGAGAGAGATAAGAATCAATCAATTCCATTTTACGTGTAATTACGTACTTTAGAGAATGCCTTGGATTTAAGATACCTACAGAAGAGAAAAAGATCTAATATACGAGGCATGCTTCAAGACACCAGTTGACCTCCTCGACTTCACTGGGCTTTTCGAGTTATCCATGCTAAATATAGGCTTACGTGAGATATATGATTCACCACAACATCGGTAGGTAATAGGTATAAACGATCATCGGTGTATTATGGAATTTCACAACCGAATAGATATTGATGCGTTTAACCTACCACCGAATATCTTTCTCTACGCTAATCATAAGAATTAGCAAATAGCACGGTGATGGTCAATTACCAACGTTTTAGCGAAGCTTAATTTAATTTCTCAATATTGCGCAGATATACCGGGTTTTGGGAAGACTAAAATGTATATAATTGTCTTAGTATAGTCGACGATTGCGAGTTTAACGTCTTAATATTAATTCGCCAATATACTTAGGTACTTCCATTTACAGTGCAAACCTTGGGAACAGGTTGAAGTCTGGTTGTGATGACAGAGTTTTTGTGTAACATTATTGATTCGATAGTTTGGTTAATATCTATGATTAGTTGGCTGAATGAGTTGTCGATCACACGGGATAGTTTGTTCTGTGATGGATACAGATCCATTAGGGTGACCCTGCTTGAAGCTAGAGAAGAAAATTAGTAGATTTTTCGGGGACTTTTCAAAAATTTTCAAATTTTTACTCAATTCTGGTGGATTTTCTTTATAAGAAAAAAATTCACTGGATTTTTCCCAAGGGCTTGGCCAAGAAATTTTTACTCTGCTCCAAATATTTTAGAGATTTTCCCCCTGAAAACCCAAAAAAATTCCTTCTTTCAAAAATAAGATTTGTTACTCCAAAAAAATATTTTTTTCTTCTTCAAAAAAATTGTGAGATTTTTGACTTAAGAAAAAAAAACTATTTTTGAGAACGAAACTTGAATTTTTTCATACTGGTTTTTTCTATTTCACAAAAAAGAAATTATTTTCAAAAAAAAGTACAGATTTTTTCAAAAAATAAATGGGTTCATTTCAACAGAAAAAAGGATGGAAAGGCAAAAAATTGATTTTTTTCTATCGAAAAAATAAAGATTTTTACTTCATAAAGTTCAAAAAAATTCAATTCAAAAAATTTGATTCAAAATTGAGATTTATTTTCTTAAAAAGTACCCAAGTGAATTATTTCGTTCTCTCTCAAAACTAAACAAAACAAAAATCCTACACAAACAACGAGAGATTGATATTACCTATGTAATTTTTTTTATTTCTTTTTATTACTTTTTTTTATTCAAAAAAATTAAGTACCTAAGAGGTTTTTTACTCCAAAAAGAAGATCCTTTCTTCCAAGAAATTGAGAAAAGAAATTGGAGATTTTTTTTCCGCATTAAAATTTGTGCTTCATTTTTTTTTTTTTTTTTTTTTTGTTCTGTAAAATTCAGCTAATTTTTCTCGAAAATGGAAAGATTTTTTTAAAGGGTCGAAAAAAATCGTTACATGCAAAAAAAAAAAAACGTGTTTCACCTCATAGAGATACAAAATTTTTCTACTCCATATTTAAGAATTTTTTCATTTAAAAAAAAAAAATTCTGTGAAAAAATTTAAAAAAAGTTTTTTTACTGAGACAAAAAAAATTGGATTTTTCCTTAAATGATTAAGATTTTTTTTTCTCCAAAAATAAGTGATTTTTTCTTTAAAAAAAAAAGAAAATAAAACAGCAATGAAATTTAAATACCTTTAACTAATTTTTTTTTTCTCTACAGATAAGTGACGTTTTCTCCAAAAAACTGGAATGTATTTCTCAAAAAAAAAGTTGTTTTTTTTTCCTCTGAAAATTAGTAGATTTCTTCACATAAAAAATTATCGAGATTTTTAATAAAATCATAATTTTTTAGAATTTTTTTGCATAAAAAAAATAAGTTCAAAATTGTAACGTGTAAAAATTTTTTTGAGGTGACACAAAAAAAAAATTACAAAATTTTAATTGAAAATAATTTTTAAATTTTGTTGAAGAATGAATTATTCAACACTTTTTTCGATTGAAAAAATTGTTTTTTTTTTTAAACCTGAATTTTCAAATTTTTAGTACAAAACAAATTTCCCGGAATTCCATCCAAAGTAAGCATTTTCAAGATTTGTGAGATGAAAATTTTTCAAAACTTTCTCTCAAAATTTTTCTAATTTTGCTACAAAACAATAGATAGAAATTCCCAAGAAATGTGTTCAAATAGAATTTTTGAATTCTGTTGAAACACTTTTTTTTTTTAATTTTCTTCGTTCCAAAATTTTATGAATTTTGCTGCAAAACAGTTGATGAAAAATTTCAAAAGTTTATACCTACAAACCACAAAATTTTCTTCGATCCCATAATTTTTAAATTTTGCTGCAAAATAGTTGATAAATGAATTTTACAATTTTGTTCAATCAAAAAATTTTCAAATTTTATTAAGACAGCAAATTTTCAAAATTTTGTTTCATCACAACTGACCAAAGATTTCCAAAAATCACTCAAACACAAAATTTTCAAAAATTTTCCACGAGCACAATTTTTCAAAATTTTTATTCAAACTATACCTATGTATAAATTTTTCGCATTTCACTAAAACACATTATTTTGTTCGAACATGAATTTTTGAAGTTTTGTTGCAAAGCAAGTTTTCCAAAATTATATCCAAATACAGAATTGTCAGAGACGTAGTTTTCCCTTCCCTTCTGGTGATTTGGCCTCTTCGAACTCAAAATTTTCAAATTTTGCTATGCAAAACTATTAATAGGTACAAATTTTCCAAAATTTTATATAAACAGAAAATTTTTAAATTCTGTTAAAGTAGAAACGAGCATGATTTTAAAAATTTTTATTGAAATAAATTTTTTTGAAAAACATTGTCTTGTGCAAAAACAATTTTTCAAGTTACGTGACCATTTCCTGCATCCAGTTAGATCGTTACATTTAGAAAATCGTTACACATACTCGATTCATATACTTATTCCTATTCAACTCTCGGGGCAAAAATTACCAATCACAGGAAAGGAAATAGCTGCTGGAATTTACTATACGTCGATTATTAATTGACGAGAGAACATAACGAGGACCATAATGAGCCTCGGAGAGAAAGAGTTACGCTGCTGATACGATGAGCATATACATCAAGTTTGGAAAGCTCTTCGGATATCATCGGCACATCGGCATGTTTCACGTTTATATGTATTCATGACAGGCTATCAACGCATAATCGAACGTGTTAATTTGTTTGTGCGAGCGCGCGGACATCGGCTCATGATGAGACGAGGACGAGAGAAGCAGTAGCGGTATTTACGATACGAGATCAACAGCATCGTTAATAACAGGAAGTAACCTATGGATCGTTGGCTGGTTGCTGTTGCTTATTCGTGGAACAAGAAAAGAAGAGAAGAAGCGAAACAACTACTCGTATACAAATAGAAACACTATGAATAAAAGAGATCTCGTCGGAGAATACTGGAGAGAAAGAGCCATACTCATCAATTCATCATTTCCATAGGCGCTCATGCTCATTGATGAGCCCACAATTCCAGCACACTAAAATTATATCGAGTTATGTAAATAAACCGCGATAATTATTACTTTTTCAAATAATACACTCGCATGTGGCCTGTAAAGTCGCTAACGGCTTCTCAGGCAGCAAGTGCGTAATTAATGGCAAAGAGCTAGGGAAACATCGAAGAGAAAACCTCTTCTGCGAGTCGAAAATCCAACCATGGCTTTCGAACGTTTAACTTTTGGCCTATGTTCGCATGGTAAAGGCGGTCGCGGTTGCCAAAGAGCATCAACGGTCGCCGCCTGAATTTATCGAATTAAAAAAAAAATCATAATTTACTTTATAATAATTTACTACGCTCGGATGAATCATGACGAATTCATCAGGTTTATGGAAAAAACCTTATGTACCATAAATTGCACCGTGGTCATTTGATTACCGAAGTGATCAATGGTTCGTAGACTTCGATACGGAATCGGAGAAAGGTACCCAGACCTCAGGTAAGGTTTGGTAAGCCATGCATCGCGAAGAGATGTTTGCCAATTTACGCAGAAGTTGTTTTAGCACCCGAAGGGCTTTTTTTCTAAATCACCTTTTCACCTGCTAATTGGTGTAATAGGATAATTTAATGGAAATTACATCATCGATGCGAGGGATCCCAACGAACAGGTACCTGGGCCTCTCCTATACCTATTTGTACTTAACGTTTGGTGCAAAAAAACTGTTTCTCATTACGCGATCGCAACATCAAAGAAAGCTTCGTTACATTGTACGAGCACGTGAAGTTTTCACTTTTTATTTTCAACAAATTGACCTTTTGCAAACGCGGCGAATACGAGCCGGTAGCACGTGAATTTTTTGCCCGTTTCGGGTAATCTGCGATCGACGAAATGTTCACGAATTGGGTCACCCAAGGCAAGTAAAAATTTTCCAGCTCGGTCATCTCGCACGAAACCGAGGTGCATGTGGATTGTGGGGTATAGCACGAGCGATGCCGACGACTCGATCGTAGTATTGGAAATACTGCAGAAGGAAGCAACGTGCTCAGGTGTTGAGGTGATATACTTCGGTTAGGTTCAGTTCGTGGAATTGAAGTGCTAATGATTTTAATCGGCGTGAATAAATGTAGCGAAAGTGATCCCTATAGCTCGGTGTGAGCAGGGTCGTGTAATAGAGACTAATATGGGTATTTAGATCGTATATACTCTTTTAGTTGCATGGTTCAGGAAGTTTGGTGATTTTTTCTGGAACTGATGAAGAATGATATTATTACGGTGAAGAGAGGAGGGTCAAGTCGTGTTCCAGTGTCGTGAAACATTGCTCAAATGATTTGAAGTGTCGTTTGAAAATATGTGGAAAAATTTTCAGAAATTTTCAATACTTATGTACCTACAAATGGGTACTTTGTTCATACGAGTTTCACTTTTAAAAGATTATTTCGAAATCGAATCAAAAGTTATTTCCGAGTGTACTTCAGTAGCGTAGCCAGACAGGCATGTAAGGGGGCGGGGTCTTGACCAAAAAAAGTGAAAATTTTTGTAAAAAAGAGCATTAAAAAGAGGAAATTTCATCACTTTTTCAACTTTTCCTTCGTCAAGGAGGGAGGTCTGGACCCCCTAGACCCCTCTTTAATACGTCACTGGTGTACTTATTCAATTTTTCATGCTCAAAAAAATTCACTCTCAATAAAAAAATTTAAAAAAATTGATTTTGTTGAAAAATTTTGAAAATTTTTTGTCAATATTGTTACTAAACAAATTTTTAAAAATATTTAGATAAAAAAATTAATTATGCTGATGATAGAAAAAAAAAATGTTTCATCGGAATTAAAAAACTGTTTTTTAGCAAAATTTTCAAAAAATTTTATCAATATTGTCCCGTGTAGCAACGTCGTTGCTAATTTCGATATAAATGTCGACACATCGAAATCGGTCACTTTTCGATCGTACATGTCGACATTTATATCGACACCCACATCGACATTTGCAATGGTGAGATTTTGAAAAATATGCTAAGTTCAAATATTCAATATATGTATATATTAAAATTACACCAAAAATAGTGTTCAAGCCAACATTTTGACATTTTTTGTCAAATATGCGGCATTGAGGCCACCTTTGTAGCTGGACACATGCGAGTGTCCAACTAACATAGAGATGATTCTTAGACCTTATGTACTAATTCACAACACACTTTATCTGCGAGTATCACAATCACCCTCAAGACGTCGACAGTCAAGTCGATGCATTATTCGACCCTCGACAATTAGATCGACATTAACTCGACTTAAAATCCTCTGGTCAACACTGTCGACAGTTAAGTCGATGCATTATTCGACCCTCGACAATCACATCGACACTATCTCGACTTAAAATTCCTCTGGTCGACACTGTCGACAGTGAAGTCGATGCATTATTCGACCATCGACAATTATGTCGACAATAACTCGACAAGTCGTTGTATTATTCAAAACTTTGAAAAATAAGAAAATTTTGTGATTCTTTCAAAAATTATTTATTCCTGAGCTTAAAATGTTCTTATTAATTGTTTTTAGTTATTTTTAGATATAAAATTTGTAAATTTAATTGGCAGAAATTGTCGACATAAATGTCGATGCGTTTATCGAGTATGGATTTTTACATCGACTTGTCTATGTAGAAAAACAACGTTTTCTAAATTATAGGAAAATACTGAGAAAAATTCAAAAATTTTGATTGAACAGTTATGTTTAACATAGAACATTACTTTAAATCTCAAATATCATTTTTAATTCATCGTTAACCGAGAAAAAAATGTGTCTGAATTTTGTCGACATAAATGTCGATGTCGACAATTGCTACACGGGGTTTTGCACCCAAAGTTTTGAAAATTTGTTGTTAAAAAATTTCAGTATCGAAAAATTCAGTAATTCTGTGTTTCAAAAAAATTCAAAAAACTTGTGTTTGAAGAATAAATTAAAAGAGTGTTTGAACAAAATTTTGAAAAATTTTTCAACAAAAAAAAACAAAAAAAACATAAAAATATTTTGGTCTTGTATAATTAAATAAAAAATGAAGAAAATTTCAAATATCGAACAAACTTGGGATTTTGAAACTTGAAAATATTTTTTTGACCAAAATATATTTCATCAATTTTTTTTTTTTTTTTGGTAACAAACTATCTCCCTAAGAAGCAGTTTTTAGCAAAAAGGTTTGTTCTCTGAGGATTTCTTTGATCATTTTTTTTTCAGATAAATTTTTCAAGCAGCTTTCTGCTGAAAAAATTGTTTCTGTGGAGAAGAATTTTCATTTGAAAATTTTTCACATACCTAATATGATTTTTAAAAAATTACTCAGAAAAATTAAGAGTGTGAAAAAATTGAAGTAGGTAAGTAGTTATTTGAGATTTTAAAAAATGAAAATAATAGGAGAAATCATTAAAATTGAGAAAAAATTCAAAACTTTAATATGGATAAGTTGAAAAAAATTACAAATTAAGGGAAAATTGGAAAAGCTGACGGATTAAAAAAATGTTAAAAAACGAAAAAATTTAAAGTTGAGAATTACAAAAATTTGGAAAATTGAGTTGGAAATTTCTTTAAAATTAAAAGTTGTAATCAACTACAAATGAGAGATAAATTTAAAAAATCGATAATTTATTTAAAATTTTTAAAAATTGATAATTTAAAAATTTTGAAAAAAATAATAAAATGTGGTAAACTGTTTAAAATGAAAGAACCCGAGCGGCACACTCGATCGATAATATCGGAAGATGTAACGTATCGATAAAAAATCGTTTGAAAATCTATAGATGTTCTCACGATATTATAAAGATTTATCGGTACAACTTCATAGGCAAAAAATCTAAAAACTATCGAATTCGATATTATTAAGATTTTATGACGATATTCGTCAACGATACTATCGACAAAGAATATTAAATTTATCGATTCCGATTTTCCACCGATTTTGTGCAGATATTTGAAACTACATTATCGACAAAGAATATTAAATTTATCGAATTCGATTTTTTAACGATTTTGTAAAGATATTTAAAACTATATTAACGACAGATTATATGAAATTTCTCGACTTCGATATTTTACCGATTTTTTGACGACATTTGAAACTATATTATCGACAGATTATATTAAATTTATCGAATCCGATTTTTTACCGATTTTGTAAAGATATTTGAAACTATATTATCGACAAATAATCTGAAATTTCTCGAATTCGATTTTTTAACGATTTTGTGAAGATATTTAAAACTTTATTATCGACACGTAATCTGAAATTTCTCGAATTCGATTTGTCAACGATTTTATGACGATATTTGAAACTATATTATCGACACGTAATCTGAAATTTCTCGAATTCGATTTGTCAACGATTTTATGACGATATTTGAAACTATATTATCGACACGTAATATGAAATTCCTCGAATTCGATTTTTCAACGATTTTTTGGCGATATTTGAAACTACATTATCGACAAATAATCTGAAATTTGTCGAACGATTTTTCAACGATTTTGTGACGATATTTGAAATTATTTCCAAATTGGTGAAAATTTTTCTAAGTCCAACACGTCTGGAAGTACTAAACTGCCTATTATAAGCGTTTTATTGCTAATTCCTCAACGATAAGGTATGGCATAGTGGTTCAGGAAGAGGATTACCATGCAGGAGGTAGATGGTTCAAGCCCCACGGGTGGCAGATTTTTTATAATTTTTTTTGACTTTTTCTGAAATGATCTTCTTACCGTAACATGAATAATGTGTTTAGGCATAGTTCAATGTATTAATTATGCTAATTAATGATTTTTAATTATAGAAAAAAGCTAGTAAAAGACGAAAAATCGGAATAAAAAATCGATAAAAAATCGACAGAATATCGAATTCGATAAAGTGTCGCGAAAGTTCCGCCTAAATCGTGAAATTATCTTTCGATATAATAGATATATTATCGATAAAATATCTTACTATAATCTCGAAATTTTTTCTAACTATAATTCGTCGATAATCTATCTATATATCGAAAGATAATTTCACGATTTATGCGGAACTAACGCGGCACTTTATCGAATTCGATATTCTGTCGATTTTTTATTTCGATAATTTGTCGATTGTACTGCCCGGGAAGTGAAAAATTTCAATAATGATGAAAATTGGAAGTTAAAAAAAAATTAGAAAAATTAACATTCTCAAAAAAGTTGAGGAATTAAAAATTTGAAAAAAATGAAGGTGAATTTAAAAATTGGGCAAAGTTGAAAAAAAAGGAATTTTAGGCGAAAAAAATTTTTAAAGTCAGGGTAAATTTCAAAATTTAATTATAAAAATAAAATTTATGAAAAAATTTGGGAAAATTGACCATTAAAGTTGAAAATAACCGGAATGAAATTTAGAAATTTTAAACAAAATTCCGAATTCGAAAAAGTAAAAAATATGTTTAAAATAGGATTCAGTTCAAAATTTTAAACATTGAAAAAAAAGAGAATTAAGTATTAGAAAAAAAATAATGTTTTTGATTTCGTTCAATTTCACTTATTTTGAAATTTATTAATTTTTTCCTTTTTCTCTCAATCGATGGTGTTTCATTTTTGTCAGTGTTCTGAACTTTGATCTTTTTCCAATAGTAATTTTTTTGATTTTTTCCCCTCTATTTCGTTGTGTTCTATAACTTTTAATTTTTTCAACAATCTCAATTTTTATTTATCCAAATTTTTTCAAACTTCCAATGTTTCTTGAACTTTAATTTTTATCCCCAATGCTACAAATTTTTGAACTTTTACCAATATTTTTAATTTATTTAAAAAAATTTCCGATTCAGATTTTTTTACTTTTTGAATTTTGAATTTCATTTTTCATTTTTCATTTTTCCCCAATAATTATTTTGATTTTTAATTTCTCCAGTGTAAATTTTCGGTAATTTTTCTTAATTGACAATCATACGTTTTGAATGGTAAATTTTTTCGACTCAATTTCTGCTTTTGAAAATTGTCAAATTTTTGATTTTTTTCGTGTGATTTCCTACTTAAAATACTTGATCATTGTTGTATTCACTTTTTTAAGGAAGAACGATTCAAAAAAGAACCGATTGAGTCATTTTATCCCAATTCAATCATTTTTCAATTAATTTCGTTCATTTTTACGAATTTCCTGCTTACACTTATGGCTCGCGTCAAAAATCATAATAACTACCCAAACACTGAACCAGTTCTCACCACACGCCATCCATTCAATCATTACTTTATAGGAAAACGTGGTTCTCTTTACCAAATATACAATTGACAACCTACCATTTAAGGAAAACACTCTACATATTATATTATAACTGTTGTCCTAAAAAAAAATATTACGAAAATTAAAAAAAAAAAAACTTATTTTAACGTAGTCGTAAAAGTGCAAAGTAGAAAAAAATTTACATGCCAAATTTTTCATACTATAATGACACAGTACCAGGCGGCCTTCAATTATTACTAAATGAAATAAATCTCATAAATAATTAATAGGTGGCGTCAGCGACGCATGCCACGGCGATTATATAAAACAATACGACTATTAGAGTGCTTCGGAGTAGGAGGATGTGCGGTTTATGAGGGTTAAATTACATTACGTCGAATATACGAGTATAGATTGGTAATTCGTGGTGTGGAAAAGAGATTAATCGAGCCTCCAATTTGGATGGAGAAATAATAATACAAATTATATACCTAGGTACAGTATTGCAGGTTACACTGGCTCCTTTTCATTAAACACGAGGTATGGGATATCCTCTCTATAAAATGGCTCGTTGTATCTCAGGTGGCTTACTTATCACCGGAGTGATATTGGAATTGGCCAGATAAGAATCTGCGTAATCGTCGTTGCGTATCGAAAATTTTCCTTGAGCATATCCTGCGAAAGACTCTGTGCTGATGGCAGTGCTGGAGATATTGGTATTCTTGACCAGATCAATCGGTCACAAACACGTTCTCGCTTTCGTTCAAATGACGTCGTTGCTCGGAGAGCAAAAAATAGCCACCGATCGCATTCCTCGGTGCAGAAGTAATCGATATAAATAGACTCGATGAGCCAGTACAAATACTTCATTGCTATCTTTATCTTGGCCAGTCTGCGATAATTATTTAAAAGGGGAAAAAAAAATCAACATTTGTATTCGATCCGGACGCAGCTCGTAATGTACTAACTAATTTCTCGGTATACTCGAAGGAATGCGAAGAAAAAATCCAAAGCACGATCGTAGAATTTACAATATCCTGGATATTACTCGCGTCGCGTCGTCCTGCTCACATCGCATCGCCTCTCTCATTGTCACCAGCCTCCAAAAGGTCAATATAATCCGCACAACTGGTATGGTCTGTGCGAGTTGGATGAAGCTTGCGGGGGCGAAGCGTCTGTGGAATTTGCTTTTTTGAAATTTCGTAATATTACGTACTGCGGAGCTTATTACAAAATAACTTTTAGCATCGGTCTGGCTTAGGCTATAATATGTTATGTGTATTGAAGAGGAGAAGAAAAAAAAGGTGAATCTTATAACCGCGAGATTGTTATCACAGACTCGACACATTGTTCGCGACCGTTGTCATTTGCATCTTGGATACATTATCGGATGTATTATCTAGTCGAACGTATAATCTTCCTGTGTGTAACTTCATTATATTATTTGCGACCTATTTTACGTGTTGTCTTTATGAGAGACTAGAGGTAAGGTCTGTGCCAGTATGTGCTCTGTAGACAGAGACACCCTCATTGTATAGCTATAGATTCTAATTATTGGTCTATCCTCATATGTAGATATATGTGTGTAGCCTGTATCGTGTACGCAGTGTTTGGATTTGTAATTTAAATTCTCTCCTATGTATGTATAGAGATGATCATGATGGTAATATCTGCTCATTCTTGCGAGCTTATTGATCGATGCGATCATAAACACGCCCGACTGACCCGAAAATCAAAATTCTATTATGTAATAGTAGGTCTCCGCTCTCGGTATGGTGATCGAGAGATGTGATGCCCGAGAATTGCAGCGAGGAATGTCGAACGAGCAGAGGAGGTTGGTTTTTCTTTCTCATTCAGCATTGTATTGTCGATCTTGAGTCATAATGTATGCTGAAGAAACCGTTTGAAAAAAATTAGATTAAAAGTGAGTGGATTTTAATGGCATCTTTTGCATACTGTAGGAGCTTGAGAAGAAATTTCCGCACAGAGGATGGAGCATTTTTTTGTAAATTTTGGTACAGGGTTTGGTACAATTTTTTTTCAAAAGGAGAAATCAAGAAAATGAAGTTTATTATTCAGAAAAGTTATTTTAATTTTTTCTTAAATTGTTAATATATTTTTGAATTTTTACTCAAAATTCCATTTTTTTTAATTTTTAAATTCTCTACTTATTCTTCAAATTTCAGAATTCAATTTAATTCATTTTCTTTTTCAATTGTCAACTTTTCCCATTTATTTCCCATTTGTAGTTTTTCCAACTTTTAATTATTTTTTTAAACTCTCAATTTTACAATTTTTTTTTTCAATTCTCAATTTTTCAATTTTTCTAATTCCATTTTCAATTCTTAAACATTTGCCAGTTTTTTCAATTTTTTCCAATTCGTTTTTCCTCTAACTTAGCTGTGTTGAATTTTTGAATTTTTTCTCAATTTTAATAATTTCTCCTGTTTTTTTTTTTTTTTTTTTTCAAATTTCATTTTTAAAAAATTTTATTTACACTCTTAATTTTTCAAATTTTCAAACTCCATTTTCGATTCATAAAATTTTTTCCAATTGCCAGTTTTTTCAATTTTTCTCCAATTTGTAATTTTCTTCCAACTTAGCTGTGTTGAACTTTCGATTTTTTCTCAATTTTAATGATTCTTTTAGTTTCTTTTTTTTTAATTTTAAAAAAGTTTACACTCTTAATTTTTCCAATTTTTTTTTAAATGGTAGGTACCTACCTAAATTCATCCAATTTTTTCCAATATTTAATTTTTTCTAACTTTTCATTTTTATTAATGTTAAAATTTTGAACATTTTCCTGATTTCAAACATTTTATCTAGGTATAGGTAAGTACTTACATTTTCCCACAAATTTTTCAAATTCTCAACTTTCCAGATTTTTAAATTCCATTTTCGATTTTTTAAATTTTTTCCAATTACCAGTTTTTTTCATTTTTCCTCAATTTGTAATTTTCTTCCAACTTAGCTGTGTTGAATTTTCGATTTTTTTCTAAATTTTAATGATTCTTCTAGTTTTATTTTAAATAATTTTTTCAATTTTAAAAAAATACATTTATATTTCAATTTTTTTTTTAAATTGTAAATTCATCCAATTTTTTCCAATTTTTAATTTTTTCCAACTTTTCATTTTTATTAATGTTAAAATTTTGAACGTTTTCCAGATTTCAAACATTTTATCTAAGTAGGTATAAAAGCTTACTTGCTTACATTTTCACACAAATTTTTCAAATTCTCAATTTTCCAAATTTTTTGAATTCTCAATTTTTCAAATTTTTAAATTCCATTTTCGATTCTAAAAAATTTTTTCAATTGCCACTTTTTTTCAATTTATCGTAATTTTCCTCTAACTTAGCTGTGTCGAATTTTCGATTTTTTTTTTCTCAATTTTAATGATTTTTCTTTTCTTACGTTCATTTTTTTCAAATCTCACATTTAAAAAAAAAAAATTACACTCTTAATTTTTCAAATTTTCAAATTCCATTTTCGAATCTTAAAAAGTTTTTAAATTGCCAGTTTTTTCAATTTTTCCTCATTTGTAATTTTCTTCTAACTTAGCTGTGTTGAATTTTTTCTCAATTTTAATGATTTCTCCTAGTTTTATTTTTTTCAAATCTCATTTTTTGAAAAGATTTTACTTACACTCTTAATTTTTCAACTATATATTTCTTTTTTTTTTTTTAAATTGTAAATTCATCCAATTTTTTCCAAATTGTATTTTTTTTAAATTTCTAAATTTTAATAATGTTAAAGTTTTGAACGTTTTCCAGATTTCAAACATTTTATCTACAGACTACATAGATACTTAATTACATTTTCCCACGAATTTTTCAAACTCTCATTTTTTCCCACCAATGTTGAGTCTTTTTTTTTCAAATGCTAAAATTCTTTTTTTTGTTGAATTTTTTAAATTGCCAATTTTTTCATTTTTCACCAATTTGTAATTTTTTCTCAAATTTTAATTTTTGAAATTTTGAATTTTTTGTAAATTCTAAACATTTTACCAAATTTCAATTTTTTTTTTCAATAAATTTTCCGAAATATCCATTTTTTCAACTCTCTAGGCACTCCTCAAATTTTGAAATCTAATTTAGATTTGTTTTTCTCAAATTGTCAATTTCTCTAATTTCTCTTCAATGTGTAGGTAATTTTTTTCAAATCTATAAAAAATGCTAAAATTTTGAACTTTTTGCCAATTTAAAAAACTTTATAACTTCAATTTTTTCCGAAATTCTCAATTTTTAAAATTTAAATTTTTTTCTTAATCAAACATTTTCTCCAATAATTTCATTTTTTTTAAATTTCTGATTCAATTTTATCCATTTTAATTTTATTTCAATGTAAATTTTTTAAAATTTGTAATTTCTTCCAATTTCTATGAAATAATGAACTTTTCCCCAATAATAAACATTTTATCTGATTACAATTTTTTCAATTACTCTTGACACCCCCCCCCCCCTCTGAAATGAGATTCAAATTTTCTCTTTAAACTAAAATTTTTCCTCTACTTCGATCGACTCACCCACACGAATTTTATCCAAATCCTATTCACTTATCACACAATCTGAGCATAATCCACCTCTATGTATTTCCAAAACAGATAATCAGCTTAGGCCCCGAGGCCAGAAGATACATCTTATTAAGCCATCAAAATGGCATACGTGCATCAAGCCAAACCCAATCTCGAGAGAATCAACATCACCACCACCGGTACCACTCGAGGATTCGAATAATCCAATCCTACCTAATAGAAATATTCCGCTGTATCGAGTTTACATATTAATCTGCGGGGCATTCTTAACGAGCAATTCGTATTTATTTGTAATTCAATTAATAATCGCGAAAATACGCATACATCGCTCGTTAATAATTGCTCGAAGGAAAAGTGTAAAAATGATTGGGAAAAAAATTCGCTCGAGACAAATTTGTGATACGCGAATGAGCAAGGCGTTAGTATTTGTACATTCGCTCGGCATATTCGCGTTCAAATTAGCTTACACCTACGTCCGTATATGTATCCGTCGAGTATGTGCAGATTAAATAACACACCGGTGGTGTTTGAAAAACAAGAAAAACGTGCCTCGGTACATTCGGCAATCGATGCGAAATCGTCGATTGTTTTACCGCAAACGTACTCGAACAGTGCTTGTACTTATACCAGAGAGCTCTAAGCGAGTACTTATTTACCGAGCAGAGCGCAGATGGGCAAATACTCCTCGTATCCTCATCTTGCAAACTCAAACATAATAATTTCTCGCCTAAGTATAGGGTTTTTATATACGAGGAGCTTTTTTACAACGTCAATTTAGCACATTTTCACGAGCCAGCCGTACATTTTCATAATTGGCATCGTCGCTCGTTCGTCGTATAGTCGTCGCAGCATCGCCGTAATAATTCAATCACGACTATTTATTGTACACCATAGGCGCGGGATTGTAATCTTTCGATGCAATATTTACCTTTATCATTTACGACGAGATGTTTAAAAGGTCACTCAGACAAACAAATAGGGTGTTGGACTGTTGGTATAATTCAATGATCATCGTACGGTTGGCAATTGTTTGAAATTCTAATTGATGTCGTGTGCATGTAGTAAAAATACGACCAGGTTGGGGTTTTAAACAGATTTACAGCGATGTGAATCTGAATTGTGATGCTCTCAGTACGCAGATTTAGCATGGTCAGATGCGGTGATGAATCAGAGCGATACCCTGAGCCCTTTTTGCTGTTGCATTATAGGAGATGATTGTAAATCTCAATTAGATTACCAACAATTGCTCCGCGATAATAAATTCTCGTATTATCTAAGAAATTTATTAAGCTTTTTCTGTATTTTCATTCGTTAAGTGTATCGGTGTGAGTATGAGCAAATGGCTATGGTGATAATGTGGTAATTACTCAATTCGACCGGTCAGAGTAATAGCCAGAGATGCAATTTTTCGCATTAAGAAGAGTGTTAGGTTTGTGTTTTTTTTTCTTTGGGCAATTTTTTTTGCAATTTTTTTTTTATTTATTTTTTTTTTTTCAAAAATAATTCTTTTCGAGACATTTCCCTCCCTACTAGATTTTTTTCAGATTTTTTTTCTTAGGAAGATTTCTGCTCTAAGGATTTTTTGTTTGCTCGTTTATTTTTCTTGAAGATTTTTTTTGCAAATTTTTTTTATATTTTATTTTTGATGAGAAAACTTTTTTTCTCTAAAAATGCTTTTCTTAGGAAGATAGGATTTCACATTTACAAAATCTTTTTCAAACGATATTTTTCTGTTTTCTTTCTTTCTTTTTTTAAAATTTTTACAAGAACATTTTTATTAAGAAAATTTTTGCTGAGAAAATTGTTTTGGAAAAAATTTGTAAAAAAGATTCGATCTGAAGATTTTTTTGATCAGAATTTTTACCAAGAAGATTTTTCATTTAAAAAAATGTAAAAAAAAAGATTTCTAAGATGTAAAAAAAATGTAAAAAAAAAAGATTTCTGAGTTATAAAAAAAATGTAAAAAAAAAGATTTAAAAAAAAAAAAATTTTCGTTATTCTGAAACTTCAAACAATTTTTTCTGAATAGAAATTTTACTCAAAAATTTTTTTGCCCGAAGGATTTTTTTCAAGAAGTAGGTAATTCTTGTCCGAGGATATCTTCTGAAATTTTTTTTGGTTGGAATTTTTTTCGAAAAGTATTTTTTAAAGAAGACTTCTTCCAAAATAATTTTTTCATCAATATGATTAGATACAAATTTTTTATTTATTTTTTTCAAGAACTAAATAGTAATTTTTATGTCAAGAATATCTATTAATTTCTTCTGAGGATTTTTTCGATCAGATTTTTTTTTCAAAACGCTTATGTACTACTTTTCTTAAAGAAAATTTCTACCTGAAAAATTTTTTCTGATAAGAGAATTTTTACCAAAAGAAGTATTTCCCAAATCAATCGTTTCTGGAGGATTTTTCTAAAATGGTCTGCAAATTTTTTTTTCAAAGAGGAATTTTTCATCAAAATTTTTTTATCAGATTTTTCTTCAAATATAGAAGACTTTTGCTGAAAAAATTCTTTCTGCAAATTTAATTTCTAATATTAAAAATATATATATATATATATTTGTTTAATAATTTTTTGATCAGAAATTATTTACAAATAAATTTTTTAAAAACGATTTTTACTCAGAAAACTTTTTCTGGCGAGAATATTTTTCATGTTTTTCTGTTTTATTTATTTATTATTTTTTTAATCAATTTTTTTCAATTTTTTTTTCTTCAAAAATGTACCTAGTTCTTGTCAAGAAAATTTGTTTTGAGATGATTTTTGTAAGGATTTCTTTATGAGAAGAGGTTTTTTTTGGGAGGAGGGGTTCTTCCATGAAAACTTTTATATATGATAATATGCTAAAGATTTTTGTTTTACCAAGAATTGTTTCCCTAATTGATGTTTCTTAGAATTTTTTTTTTACATAAAGATTTCTTACTAAGACGTTTTTTTTTTTAACACAGAACATTTTTCGGACAAAGTTTCTTTGTTTTTTTTTTGTTTTTTTCTTGTCAAGAAGTGATTTGCAAAATTTTAGAATAGTTAGAGTAAGACTTAAAAAATGTATTTCCCTAAATTTTATTTTTCTAGTTTAATTTTTCGTCATTATGATGGGGAGGGGGGGGGGGTAATCAATTCCAGAAATTAAACACATTCAAGGGGCCTTGTATTTTACAATTGGTGAGATATAAAAAAATTTCATTTTTTTTATGTCTTTACTTCGAAAACAAAAATTACTCCAATTGGTTTCTGAATTGTAAGGAGGGAGGGGGGGGGGGGTAGAGAGGTTTTTCTGCAAAAATAAAAATTTCTGCTGAGTTTTTTTTCTGACAGAATTTTTTCAAGAAAATTTTTTTTCTGGGTCTTATATTTTTGAGAGAGTTTTTTTGTTAAGTGAAGAATATTTTCTGCTTAGGATTTTTCTGGTAGAATTTTTCCCCAAAATGTTTTTTTTTTCTGAACATTTTTTTTTTGCTGGACAAATAAAAATGTACCCTTCCCTCTTCTAAAATACAATCTCAAATAAAATCAACTCATACTCAATCTGTACACATTTTACGAAGAAGTATCGTTACGCAAACGAAGGCACCCATTTTAATCGTATACTTTTTATCGTCCCAAATGATATATTTGTCATATACGACGATACCCTCAACTTTCTCAGCTTTGTGATCATCTAACAATCGAGTTATTATCCGCTTATACACGTACGTATATAATTACATACTCAACGAACACAATAATAGTATAATTCGCATAAATACAAATAGAATGTTCTTGCGGAGACTTACCTAAACCCATCGAATCCATCATCGGAGCCATTGACAGTAAGTACCGGAGCCCTGGCGTAAGCTTTGGCAACTCTTCTATTCCTCTCCAAGACGATAACTTTGGCCCAGATTTCGTCATCGATTTGCGTCCATTTATCTAATACTTCTTGTATATGATCCTAATGGAGAGGAAAAAAAGAAAAAGAGAAAAAAAATTATACCAGACTGGAAGAGTGAAAAAAAAAAACACATCGTACCATAAATTAATCTCAGTTTAATGTTAGCTCGAGCTCGACACTATGTAATACCTAATTACCGAATTGTATTCGTCGTTAAATTACCATTAATGGGATTTTAGTTGGATATAAGCGGTCTTCGTGTAACAAAAGATCGCACCATTATTACGATTGCGTCATACAAGTACCTACGTACATCTCGGAGTTGGAGACGTGGAGAGCGTGAAATACTTTTTCATTTTCAGTTTCATTTCTCTCTCGTCATTTGAGCTTTATTTAAAAACTCATCCGGAGACGAAAATCATATCTCGTAAATAGAAAGTCATCCGGAATTCAATACCTACATATAAATAGCTATAGGTCTAGGTACACATAGACAAACGTATGTATACAAAGAGCCCGACGACAATAATTTAATATCGAATTAATTATTAACCCATATAGCTCGGCTATAGCTTGCCCACATCATTAATCTTTTCACACGTATTTAATTGGAAATCAATTTAGATGCATTGTTTGGGTCGTCGTATCGAGATCACAACAACATACATGAGAGAGGAAGAGAGAAAAAATCTCCCATATACAATATACAGGTTGTCCACGAGTGGTCTGCCAAACTTGAGATTTGGATATAACCGAATACGACCAACAAAAAGTTTATTTATACATGATGCCTAAGTTTGAAAATGAAGGAGCTATAAAGCTTTGAAAAAAATCAGCATTTTTTCAAGCAAAATTGGTTGGCAACACTGCCTCCAAAAAAAAATCGACACCGGCAGTGGATAGATCTTTGAAAAAGCAATACCTAAAAGTTGTAATCATATTGGATTGCCTATTTTTGAAATTGATGGAGTTATAGCTACGTGAAATTCTAGTCAAAAATATTGCCTACCTCAATAGTCAATTTATTCCGGGCCAATGAAAAAATTGCGAAATTTGGTCAAAAAAATACACGAAAAAGGTGTAACTTTTTGAGAACAACAAAAAACATTATCTGAAAATGTTGCCTATCTTTGAAAATTAAGGCGCTGCGGAGCCTGAAGCTTCCAAAATACCAATTTTCAAAGTGTAGCACCTTCATTTTCAAAGATAAGAAAATTTTTCACATATGTAACTATTTTTGTACCTTTTGAAAAGTTACACCTGGTTCGTGCATTTTTTTGATAAAATTTTGAAATTTTTGTACACCTCTGCCCCCTTTAAAATCGAGATAGGCACCAATGTACATAGAATTTTTTCTTCATCGTACTCGTTAAATTAGTGTCTAGTTTACTTAATTTGTTTACATGAATGTGGATCGTTGTTGAATTTGATCAAGTCCAATACTACATAGATACTTGTTATTCAAAATTAGAGGGGAGGGAGGGGTCCTATCGAAATTTCGGTAATGACCAAAATTATTCCTAGGACTTCAAGCTACAACTTTTGTTTAAAATTTTCTTCAATTGGACCCCTCCCTCCCCACCCATTTTGCATAACACTCCGAAGATACTAATTAAAAATTGAAGGAGTGACGGAGGAAGGGACCAATTGAAAACATTTTCAAATAAAAGTTGTAGATTAAGATCCTAAAAATGATTTTGGTTATTATGAAAATTTTAAGTGGATCCCTCCTTCTCCTCCAATTTCACATAACATCAGGTAGATACTTTTTCAAAATTGGGGAGGGGTCCAATTGAAAATTTTTCAAATAAAATTTGTACATTGATCTTCTAGAAATAATTTTTATCATTATATAATTTTCGATTAAACCCTCCCCTCTCCTCCAATTTTGCATAATATGACTTACAAAGGAACCTCACCAACTCGTCACCTCCGATTTAGCTGAAATTTGTCTCACTGAAAGAGCATGCCACCCAGACCTCACAACCAAATTTTTAGCTGCCGAAGTTGATTTTTCGATTTTTGACGAATTTTTAAAAATGGCTAAACCGCCTCGAAAAAAACATTTTTTGAAAAAAAAAATTGTAAGATTCAAGATAGAATCCTGCAAATCGGTTTGTACACTAAAGTCGACCCTCTGAGTCGATTGGTAACATTTTCGAAGCGATCTGGAGTCTCCAGAAAAAGTTGACTTTTCTACAGCACACTGGAATCTCTCCAGACAGCAAAAGTCAACATTTTCTGGAGGCTCCAGATCGCTTCGAAAATGGTGTCAATCGACTCAGGGGGTCGACTTTAGGAAGTAGACGAAGTTTCGAATGATATGCTGGAGAAATGGATTTTTTGAAAATTTTTAAAAATTGCAAAATTTTCATGTCAAAAAAACACGTGCGAACTCGTCACCTCGGATTTTAGATTCAACTGCCTCAATCATTAGATGGCATCATACTATCGTTAGGATTAAATTTTCAGCTGCCGAAGTTAATTACAGCGACGTCTAGAGCAAGTCCAGTGCGCTGGAGAATAGTCAACTTTTTCTGGAGGCTCCAGATCGCTTCAAAAATGGTGCCAATCGACTCGGGGGGTCGACTTTAGTGTACAAACCAATTTTAAGGGTTCTATTTTGAAATTCACAATTTTTTTTTCAAAAAATGTTTTTTTGGAGGCGGTTTTAGCCATTTTCAAAAATTCGCCAAAAATCGAAAAATCAACTTCGGCAGCTAAAAATTTGGTTGTGAAGTCTGGGTGGCATGCTCTTTCATTGAGCCAAATTTCAGCTCAATCGGAGGTGACGAGAGTCCAACTGAAAAAAATTTCAAACAAAAGTTGTAGCTTAAAATCTCAGAAATAATTTTGGTTATCACAAAAATTTTGATTAGACCCCTCTCTCCCCTCCAATTTCGGTACTGAACTTGGTAAAATTCAACAGCAACGATCCACATCCATGTAAAATCCAAATTTCAACTTCGATAGACCACTCACCGGACACCTTGTATAATCACACTCTGGTAAACCGACCACGTCTCTGAGGCACATATTGTTACCTCTCTGCTGCGAACTTACTCTTTTCCAAACACAATGCCAACGACCAGACAAATACATCGATAATGTGAAATAGAACTATTAACAGCTCTATACTTAAGTGCTCGTATTTCTGCTCTGAGAGCTGCCCTGTGTTTAATTTGCATAAATTTCTTATAATAGAGGCTCGACGATGCTCTTGCTCTGGTTCTCTTCCTCTCTCATTCCAGCTTTGGACCTGATCACCTCCGCATGCAGTTTTTTTTTTTTTTTTTTTTTTTTTAATGGTTATGTACTATGCTGCGAAGCATTGAGCATCAACGTTGGCTAAATAAATAGTTACTATGGCTGTGCGGCGGAGACATTATCGATAATGTAACATTCGCATGGAAGCGGTATCCAACACCAGCATCCATGGTCTGCGCGGTACCGAATCGAATTTTTACACTTACAGCATTTCACAAGTCACTCTATAAACTTATCTATGCAGAATTACCTTTCAATACTTATATACAATATGGTATCGGTATTAAAGGTAATTTCTTATGTAGCTTACGTATACAATACAACACCTTATTTATACCTATAAATTACGTACACCTTATTTACGGATACCTTTTAATGCTCTCTATTTGATTAGGTACACGTAGGCATAATAATAACAGAAGAAAAAAACACCATTCGCTAACAACTATCACCATACTCCTCATAAATATATCCACGCTTCTGTGCATAACTACTTGTAAACATACTTGTATAATATCGACAAACTATAATTTTATTAGCTCTATGAGTATTGTTTCAAAAAACGTAGGAGGCTATCGAAGTCCTCCACAGTATCATAGGTAAACCTACTCGTACAATGTGTATGAAAATCTATAAATCCAGTTCCAGGGTTATCTTGGGTAATTTTTAATTACACGTAAGTAAAAATCTATTCCTATTCGCATATACAATGTCATACGCCCTTAGCTTGAAGTATTATCCTATTCATTTCGAAGTTTGAAAAACAATAACCGTCGTAAAAGAGGAACCGGTAATAAAATCCGGTGAATTGTATATTTTACCTTTGCCCAGAACATTATAATAATACTGTGGTGCTAATTCCGTTCGGCGTTTATTCTTATTGTTATCGTTATTCGAAAAGTACGACTGGTAAAATGAGAAAATTAAGAAAAACCATCGATAATTTAGCTCTCTGGCTGCATCTTAGGTATAGGTAATATCTTCCTTATTGGAATGCTGGCTCGTGGCTGCCAGTCTGACGGTGGCAGGAAAACAATAAATTAGTAAGATCCTTGGCAGAGTAATTTTTCGTGGTAAGTTGGATCATCTTATACTTTTTGAATAGGAAATAATTTACTTATTTGTAATAGGCGTGAGGCAATTTTAAAAAAGTTATTACTATTTTTCGTGAAATGTTACTAGTGCCATTTTCTTGTCTTTTCAGCCTTCCACACAAGTCTCATTATAATTTTTTCAGGACAGCTCAAAATTCATCAAAAATTCTCATTCTAGAATTAAAAAAAAAATGTTCATCTATTTCGACGAAGTAAATCAATCAAATTTGTAACAATGAAAAAAAAAAGAAAAAGATAAAGTTCAAAATAAAATTTGAGAAAATTGATTTTAAAATTGTTTTTAAAAAAAATGGAAAAAATTATTAAAAATTTAAGAAAATGGAATTTGAAAAAAATGTTCAAAAAGAAATTATTTTAGAAATAATCAAAAAAAAAACGAAATTTGATCAAACTAATGGAAAAACAAAATAAAAAAAATTATCAAAGTTAAAAATCACATAAAATTGTTAAAAACAAAATTTTATTTAAAAAAAAAAATAGACAAAAATTGAGGCAATTAGTCGGAAAAAAATAAGGAAAGCTCGCCAAGAAATAAAATTGAAAAAAAATTGCAAAACCGAAAGGTTTAGAAAATTCATATTAAAATAATATAAGAATTAATACATAGAATTATACAGAAAAAAAAATTGATAAATTTCGTTAGAAAACAAACATCGAGGGAAATTGTGTATTTTTTGAGTCGTTAAAATAAGAAATTCGAGAAAATGACTACAAAAAGAAAATCTTAAAAAAATTAGTTGAAAAACAGAATTTTGAAAAAGATACAATTTGAAATCGCTAAAAAACAAAATTTAAAAAATTTATCAACAGCTATTTCAGTGATTCAAAAAAATTCTTTATATTTTTTTAGGTAATTCAATTTATTTCTTTTCTCCTTTTCCTTTTTCAATTTTTTTTTAAATTTCTTTTTTGAAACTTTTGATTAATTATGAGTTTTTTACTATTAATTCATACAAAAATTGCCCATTTCAGTAATTTTATTTATTTTTTCATCTTATTTTCCAACTAACATTTTATTTAAATTTTTGTTCCAAGATACATTTTTGTTTTCAAATTTCTTATTTTTTTTAAGGTCTTGCGATTCAGTCATTTTTAAATATTGATTTTTGAAAATTCCTATTAATTTTCATTATTGGATTTATTTCTCACAATTTTTTTTTAAATTCTGCAATACCTATTTAACAATTTTTAAAAATTTTATTTTCAATTTTTTTTTTGTTAAATTTTTTTTTTTTGAAATTTGCTATTCATTTTTATTTTTTATAATTTTTGTACTTCTTTTAATAATTAGAAACTTCAGTAGGCAATTTAAAAATACCTACATATTTCTTGACATTTTTCTTGATTTTAGCTTCACAATTTTTTTTTTCAAATTTTGCTTTCGTTATAGGTAGGTAGATATACTTATTTTTTTAAATATTGAGTTACATCAAGTTTTTCACTTGTTAAAAATTTTATTTCCATGCAGGTTCTTTTAATTTTCATATTTCTTAAAAAAATTTGTTCAGATTCTGTTTTCAACCAATTCCATTAAAATTTTCTTTTATTGAGATTTTTTCAAAATTTTGTGTTTCGGCGATTCAAAAAAAAAATCAAAAATTTTACTTTTTCAAAATTTTTTCTCATCTTTTAATTTTTAATTTTCGACGAATTTTTTTATTTCAGCAAAAATTTTTAATTCAACATTAAGTATAAATTTTAAATTAATATATGTATATATTTTTGTGATTTTTTTATTCCTATTTTTCAATAGTTATTTTCGAATTCCATTGTCATACAAATTTTCTCAAATTTCTCTTTTTGTGACCCCCCCCCCCCCCCTTCAAACACGTGTTTCAACAATTTTTGAAGAGAGTTGACAATTTTACTTGATTTTTTTTTTTTTAAATCCTGTTTCCAAATAATTCTCTCATACATTTATTTTTTTAAATTTTTGTTTCACTGATTTTTTTAAAATCTTTGTTCCTTACTTACAATTTTTCATTCAAGTATTTCAGTTTTTTAACAAATTTTCTTTGTATTCTATTTTAAAATTATTTTTGTTAAATTTTACATTTTGTGTTTTTTTTTCTCTCAAATTTTGCATTTTATTCATTAAAAAAAAACGAAACATTAGATTTTCTCAAATATGAAATTCGACAAATATATTACAATTAATTCATTTTAGAACCTAATTTTGGAAAAACAGTAGTAACAAAATAGGGTGTGTTGAATTCATTTTGAAAGAAATTCAAGAAATTCCAACCAGACAAGTACTTGATCAACAACAAACATCTTCCATTTCCTTTTTCTTTTCTTTTTCAAGCCCACGAAGCTACTATCACATAAACTGCCTACGATGAAAAATCACCTCAACACCTCGTTTTCCAAGTGCATTCACCTACCTACACGCGGCATCTCTCCGCGACAGGCTAATTTTAGCCTTCGCGCCGCTCTCGAGACCGCTGGCTGCATCTGATAATCGGTCATCGATGCCTATGCGAGGACTCGATTAATATCTATCATTCAATATACAGACTGGGAAACTCTAATTTTGGACAATTAATGGCGAAATTATTCTAATCAAATTCTTTCCCACATATTAATGAAAACCCAAAAAGCGAGTCATCGATAAAAGTGACATTATCGCATTCTAATTTTTATGAAGTATCATTTCATATAGTCAGCCTATACGGCAAAGGCGAGCTGCGTTGACCGACTGCGACTAATTTATAAAAACGAGCTGCATACCTAATGGACGGACTGCTTTTAAAAACTAATTTGTATATGAATCGACGACGTTGCACAGGTTGAATATGTATAGTGAAAGTTCCTCTAAAACTAAGTATCGAGTACCAAAATGAGTACACTTAAAAAGAGACAAAGATGACATTTACAATGATATATTTGACTACTTGAAAAAGCTTTTCGTTAACTTGTTCTTCAGGAAAGGCGCCACATACCAAGGTTAATAATTAGGCCGCCCCTTTTGATTTCAAATTTTAAAAAATCGAGTTTAGAAAAATTGAAAAAAATCCCAGGTACAAATAAGAATTATTGGAGAATGCGGAACGTGTGGTGTTTGTAAGGCGTCTAAAAGTGCAAATCAGTTCACCCTAGGGCAAGGCGAACAGCCCGGGCGTAGTCTAATATGGCAAGGACTCTGTTACCATTAAATTAGATACTTGTTCGAAATATGTAGTAGTACTTTTGAAGAAATTTGTCTCGTTTTTCGATCAACACAACACATTTATCATTTTTTTCCCTTCTTCACTTATTTAAAAATACATGAATAGAAAAACCTGGACGCACCACACACAGAAATACATCTGGTATCCATCGATGCAATCAGCGTATGCCTAAGGAAGTTATATAGGTAGTCGATTAAATTATCACTACATTAAATAGTATCTCATTACAATGTCCGCACACTCTATCAAGATGACCTGTTCTTGGTGGCTGAACTGGTCGACAGTGCGATGCGGCGCATGCATCTACATTTAATTGCAACTATCCACCATTACGCGGGACGAATCCAACTACCATATAACTCAAGGATGAGCAAGTTTTACGAATAAATTCGCCGATACCTTTATGGCCAATCACGTCGTCGGATCTGATTATATAAAAAATTCTATTATCCTCTTATGCCAGCCAAAGACATTACATAACACCAACCATGCCTCTAATTTAATAATTTGTACAAGTATAACCTGCCTCAATCTTGCAATTAAAATTGTACTAGAATTGATTCTTTTACGGCTTAATTAAGTCGCATGTTCGACTCGAGCGTTAATAAAATATTTATTAAAAAAATGTGCTTCCAGTGTTACCGAAAAAAAAATAAGTATACGTGAAAAGAACACACTCATATATAATGAGTTGATTAATAAAATATCATTGATCAGCTAATTATAATTTTTATTAATCTTTTCACGCCGTCGAGTCGTATCGTTCTTTATGGAGTGAGAATCCGATCGTATTTTTCCGGTCACTGAATTCCAAATCCAACATTCCAACTTAAGAGTTTGGTAAGCGCAACATTGACAATTTTTATTATCGCTCTTAAGTTTGATCTTAGCAACGTTATTTTAATACAACTTGTAGTGTCAATCCCATAAATATCACCTTATAAAGTAGTCTCACTTCCGCATTTGGAGATGATATCAGTGTTTGCCACGCCCACTTTGATGATATGTTGTCAAGCTGTTAAAATTAACGTTAGCCACGCCCACTTTTGACGTTATCCCCTATTCAATCCTCAAAGCTCCGCCTTATCTGCATTGATAACGAAATAGGGGGTGATATGAGAATGTTGGCCACGCCCCTTTGAATGATATCGCGTTGTCAATCCACAGACGTCACCTCTTATCAATTCCCTTAAGTGTTTTACTGCCAATAAGCAGAACTTTGATATCATTTCAGGGCCAATGTCTCTTAATAAAATTTTATCCCAAATACATTCAATGTTTCTTTAGTTCAAAAAAACAATTTTTCAATCATGAAAACTAATCCACGAATCAATTCTCAACTGAACATTCATTTTTTGAAAATATATGTGCACATTTCTCAAGAGATTGGAGCTGCTGGAGAAAGGAAATTCCTTCTGCTCTTTTCAAAGAAAATGGATACATTAAAACTCGCTCTCACGTCACCTTTATGATCTTTATATATTTATGATTAGTAAAACTATTAGTATCAGTATGTTGTTCGCATAAATATAACGTGAACATGCAAATGACTAATCGAGCAAAGAATTCAATTACTGTTTCCTCTCTTCTCTGCAGCCTCTCTCCAGCAATCTTGTGTCACATGTTCGTAGGTGTATGGATTATTATTCTCTCCGTTATTATTGCGTGCCTTACTGCGCCCAGTATTGTTTATTTTATACTGTTTGTCATTTTAAAGATGCTTAGTATCTTCCTTCTTTATATTTTTTCCAACTTGGTACCTATTCGACCTCAGCTTCCAAGCTGGGTTTAAAATTTTACTAGCAAATTCCTCAATTGTTGCAGAGTTTGTGTAAAGAACATAGCTAAGGTTATTTACCCTATTCTCATGTCTGGCATAATTACTGCATCGAGTATCGCCCAAATCTAATAAATTCCCGACCAACGCTGCACAGGCGCATTTTTGCAAAGACAAGTGAATACAAATTGGCAGCTACATTAGCATATCTCCGGGCTAGTAAAATTTACGATAAGAATTTTTTGTCTTTTAATATTCAATTTTCGAATTAAAAAAACCTGTCCGTACGATATATGGAACGATACTTAACTTTCTAACCTCTAATGATCGACTTTCGCTGCCATCCTGATCCCAGTAATGTTCCCTCTGCATAAGCTCTCGAGTATCGTACCTACCAATAGGTTTTTTTTTCTTCTTTTTACGACGCGTAAGTACACGAATTGCTCGTTCCAACATCACGCTTTTTATCGCCGACACACCGCTGCGTTTATACTAGAAATTTTATGGTATGTCGAGCTGGAAATGGCGTTGGCTTCGTTTTTTAGAAAACTTCGCATTTGTAGCATTAAATTTTCAATGTCAAAATACATCTGAGCTAATCGACGATGCTAATGTACTTAATATATAGGATATTCCCACACACACACTAACACGCACAGTGAACCAGTGGAGATACTCTCTCCTTCTTTCTTTCTCTTCACGAACTTACGCGCTTCTAAAGCACAGCCATATACCTGGATTTTGCCAGCTTAATAGGAACCGATGCGATGAGTATTGTAATTGTGCATTCGTGTAGCTCCTCGTGTCGCTTCATTTTTATGGCATTGCGTTTCATTGGTCCAGTGTCGGAGAACTTTGATGATCCGATCCATTACACCAGTTCGACTGTATAATCTTATATAGACTTGACTTTGTTTTCGTAATGGGTGCGGGCCATTGGAACAATCAAGATGTGTGCCGATGGAGCTCTCCGATGAAGGTTATCTTTTATGGACTTTTTTATCGCAGTGCGTTTCTTTCACTTTCTAAACAGGATGTTGCATTTTTTTCTCACCGAGTGGTACCTATCACTATTAGTGTGGCTGATGACTGGCAGAGGAGTTTTGATTTTCGAACAGGTGCGATTTTATTATTCTAAGAATTGGAATGGAATTCTGGCAGAGGTAATTTCGATGGGTATTTTGACACAGAGGAGTTACTTTATGGAGTTTGAGGTCTTCATTAGAGCCATAGATGTTTCAATTTGTTTGGGTTCGAGGTCAATACAAAGAAGTGATGATTGAACATAATCTTTGCCCAAATTAAAGAGTTGAATTGCGATGAAGCTGCACAAGTGCTCAAATTAGTCAAAAATCAGCAAAAATTAAGAAAAATATAAATGGATTTTGGCACCTTTAGGCCTGTAGTTAGAGGGGGACTAGAGGGGGCTAAGCCCCCCATAGCGCCAGACTGAGTCTCCTCTAACAAATTACAAAATTTCGTCAAAAAACAGATTTTAGTAGGCAAAATTCGCAAAAAAGGTTCAAGCCCCCTCCCTAATATTTTGTCAGCCCTCTCTACAAAGTCACTCTGACTATGGGCCTGCACCTTATATCAAGTCAAAATCAAGCTAAAAGTGCATAAATTAGCCAAAATCAACAGAAAAGTGGCATAATCTTATTAAAACTTCTGATAGAGTAAAAACTGAGCCAAAACAGTCCTATCTTACTTCTCCATCAGAGCTTGCTCCCAGACCAGAGATTTGGCAACAACCAGTTCTCCACAATATGCATTCGACTTCGGCAAGTCTTGCAAAAATGTTTTAACTTTCCTTATCTCGAAAGCATTCGATCCACGCGGAAATACCAGTCCAAGTAGGTAATCGTACAAGACAGAAAAATGTCCACATTCGAGCATACCTCTGGTTGTGAGTGGAGACATTCGTCATAACCTTCGCATTCTCTGTGACAGAAGGCAGCCTCGAATTGACAAATCCGCCGGACATAAAATACTCAATATACCGGGCAAAAAAAAAATTAAAAAAGTAAGAGTGAATAAAAACACGTCGAAAGCAGAAACAAATAACAAACTGGTGTGAATCTGCCAGTCTGCGACTTGTAAGCAAAAAATATACGAATACCAGCCGCGAAGACTATGTATTGTATCTATATATATTGTAGATGCGGTTGAAGAAGTACCCAGTATCACGATGCGACGGTGAACTGGCGAATGTTCGATTATATGGGCTCGGGTATTTACACAATTGCGTGTATTGAAAATTACCCGCAATGCAGACGACGATCTGCGAGCAATAGATGTTCTTTTCCACTTCCACGCTCGTTTCTCGGTTCTTCGTGTTGATATAGTTAATAAGCATATCATTATAAATTATGCACAGAACATTTTACTCTCCATTTAAGCGCGAAAATAGACTGCAGATGAGTTGGAAAATGGAGACCGGTGGCGATGGTGGTGTGAATTTAAATACCTGCGTATTTGCTCTCTTCGTACAGATAAGTACGTCTTGTTAAATGCAACGACCTTGATACAGGGTTACGCTGACTTTCCGGCTCATGTAATGTGATAATCTGGTGCGTTGACATCATCGCAGTGAGAGAAAAAAGGCTTGATTGATAAAGAGAAGATGTAATGATTGGCCGTCATGGTTCTACGTGGCGTATGTGTTACGCAGGCTACGCAGTCGAGATTAATTCGATTTCAAGTGTAACCATCGAAAGGGAAATGACAAATTACCGATGAGGTTTGCCTGCGCGACTCTTTATCGACGCGATTGCTCTTATTTTATTTTTAAAGAGTAAATTCACAGCTTCACCTGTCCATGTACGGAATCCTCTCCATGAGGATGTGATTTACGGCCAAGATTATTTTAATAAACGGCCTTACTTGGCTCGTGCAAGCGTTAGAGCTTTTAAAAAGGTATTTAAAATGGGTAAGAAAAAAAAGGGAATATAGTAATAAAAGATGCACCACGGCTGGTCGTCGTGGCATTATCGCACCTTTTCCACAACGCAGTCGGGGTATTAATAAGTATAGCGGGCCGGACCCACGACCAATGTTTTTACGATTACTTGGCACTTTAATCACGAACGCGGTTTTTCAAAACCCATGAATATCCCATTTGCGTAATGTAAATTAGCGTAATCGAAGTGCCTTCCTCTTCTTGGTATATGGACGACGAAGACGCATTAATGCGAATACCGGACTATGCGCTCGAGTCGAGGAATCTGGTCGTGAATCTATTGGCTGGTATTTACATGATGCGCCGAGCTCCATTCTAATACCGAGTACAATTAGCGAGATAAATAGCTACGGTATTTATTATCCCCGCAGAAGCCAAACGCAAACGCCCAGAGATCAATTGCGAGCAGTTTGCCCGCAGTTTGCTCAATAGGGATGTCCTGGTGCGAGCCAAAGCTCAGCATCGTCGGGATGGTCGCATCAACTATGCTCAAATGCCAGAACAGATGCCAAATATGATGGCTCGATGTGATAAACGGGTCGAGAATGTGATCAATGACGAGGGCAAGAGGTATGACTATGAGTAGTGGATGTGAGATAAGAGTAAGTACTTTGCCGGATGATGTGTGCTCGTTTGAAGGCATCAGAAATATGCTGGTGGTTTTGGAGAAGTCTGGTTTTTGGATTGATTAGGTTTTCGTGCTTAACTTTGGCAGCAGCTTGACATATTCTGAAAATTCTTGAAATTTTGAAATCAAATTAAGGGTAGCAACTGTAGCAAGTATTAACAGCACAAGTCAAAATCAGCTTGGCTCTTGTGACAGAGAAACACATTGCTCTTATCTTGTCATTTCTTTCTTTACCTTTGATCTCATGCCTTATATTGTTTGTAGAAGGATTTCCACCAATAGTAGAAGTCAAAAGAACGAAGCAATGAGAAAAAAAATGAAGAGACCTGAGCATGTGTTTAAATGTGCAAAGAGTCTAGCAGATTTTGACTCAAAAACTGTTACTACTTCAAAAGTTATCAGGACTTATACCTATTGCTAATACTTGCCACCATTCAAATATTTTCTGCCTTTTCTGATCGATATTGATAGTTTTTGAATTATTTCATATCAATCAAAGATTTTGAAGAAATTTTTACACCTTTCAGTAGTTTTGGAATGATTTAATTTTTTTTAGAAATCTTTGAACTTTTTTTTCCTGATTTCTCTCAATTTAAGATATTCTGATCAATTTTGAGTTTGATTTTTCCAGTTTTTGCTAATTTTGGCCACTATGAGCCCTTTGACTTGATTTTTGCTGAACTGCAAGTTTTGGTATGATTTTTCCTATTTTAGCAGATTTGTCAATTTCAGCTGTTCCAATTCAATTTCAGCTATTTTAGAAGTGTTGATAAATCCCCCCCCCCAATTTTTGATGATTATTATAGATTTTAGTTATTCTTGTTTTTTGCTAATTTTGGTCGATTTCAGCTGTTTTAATTTAATTGACAATTTTTTTTTTTTTTTTACAATTTTTACTGACTTTTCTCAACTTGACCAGTTCTGTCCCGATTTCTATTTTCAGCTGTATCAGAAGTTTTGATACATTTTTTAAAGTTTTTGTTGATTGTTTTCAACTTGAGCTTCTCCAACACTATTTCAACTGTACTCGAAGTTTTAGTATAATTTTCCCAATTTTTGCTAAATTTTGGTCAATTTGAGCTGTTCTGACTTAATGTTGACTGCATCAGAACTTTTGGAATAATTTTGCCTATTTTTGATGATTAAGGCCTATTTGAGCCTTTGAGTTACTTTTAGCGAAGTTCAACTTTATCAGAAGTTTTTATAGAATTTTCCTAATTTTTAATGATTTTAGTCACTTTTAGGTCACTTTGGTTCAGTTTTTGATCACATCAGAAGTTTTGATACAATTTTTCCAAATTTTGCTCATTCTTATAAATTTGAGCTGTGTTTTGACTCAGTTTCAACTATAAGAAGTTTTGGTATGTTTTTACAATTTTCGATGATTTTCTCTAATTTGAGCTCCTTTGTCCCAATTTTAATCGTTTCAGATGTTTTGATACATTGTTTGTAGTTTCTACCGATTTTGATTTTATTTAGCTGTCTTGGCTTATTTTTAGCTGTATCATGAATGTTGATGAAATTTTGCTAATTTTGATCAATTTCGGCTGTTTTGGCTCAGTTTTAACTCTATCAGAAGTTTTAATACGGTTTTGTCACATTTTCCTAATTTTGGCCAATTCAAGCTTTGATATTTTTTGCTCAATTTTAGCTCCATCATAGATTTTGAAACACCTTTTGAGTAGATTCGAAACAGTTTTGACTTTTTAGAACTCTTGGCAAATTTTTTATGATTTGGCTCAATAGATGTTTTGATTCAATGTCTTCAATTTTTGTTCATTTTGGTAAATTTAGGCAGCTTTAGAATAATTTAGGCCACATCAGAGGTTTCGATACAATTTTTCCTATTTTTGCTGATTTCTGTCAATTGGATCTATTTTAACTTAATGTTCAATTATTCTAAACCTCCAAATAGTCTTTTAGCAAGCCTCGGAATAGAGCTCACGTCCGGTCACCTTAAGAAGCATGCATCTAATTTGGCTAAAAATTGGCATATGTGACTCGTTTGCCAAACATACTCTCTCAATCTGAATTAGTGAATTTTTCATTATTTCGGGCAGTCAACTTCATTTAACTGATGAATCAGTCAATTTTCACTGAAATCCAGTCAATTTTAATAGAAAATGAAATGCTGATTCAATTCAGTGAATTATTGCTAATGTATTAGCGAATATTACGCTGATACATTAGTGAATTTATAAATGACTGATTGTATCAGCGAATAAAAAAAGTCGTTAGATAAAAAACTGAAGGATCAGTGATCTCAATACGGAACAACTGTTTAATCAGTGAATTTTGCCACGCGTATGCGCAGATTATATTTACAAGTAACGTTCGAGTTTGACTAGTTGTGTTCAGCTTTTTGATAATGTGAAGTGTGATGAAGTGAGAAAGTGAAAAATATACGTAATTTTCGCAGTTGTTTCTCGATCTGTTTATAATTTCATTCTCTTTAGTTTTTCATTTGCATAAGACTTAACTGTATAGTGGATATACAATAATGGATCCGGCACTTGAATCCAATATGGGAAACTTGGACAGCAGATATGTTATCATGTGAAATGTTGTGTTTACAAGTGAAAACTTATTGATTATCAGTAGGAAAAAGCTCGAACATACATTCAGATGGCTGTTTGGTAATGTAATAATTTTGTTTCATGAAATGTGATAAGACTTCTGCTTTGGTATCTACAGTGCCGGGTTTTGTGTATCCACTGTGCTTTAAAATCCTAATTTGAAAGTTATCTCACATATTATGTATTGGATAATTGTGCAGAAATAAATACGTAATTATCTTGCTGCGGTGGGTTGGAGGTGAAATAACAAGTTGTTACTTTGGGATTTTGTTCAATTGATGGATTTGATTGTATTTTTTACCAAGTACCTACTCCCACAGTAAAAAGTGCAATTAAATCTTTCGATTGAATGAAATTAAAAATCAAATTTTTCATTATCAACCTGGAACTACAATATCAAAATTCACTGATTCATCAAATAAAGTTGAATAATTTTAACAGTGATAATTTTCTCTATTTCATCAGCAAAAGTTCACTGAAAGCGGTAATAGTGGTTTTTAACTGATACAAATCAGTTACATCCACTGATTTATCTGCGGTCCCCTTTTCTTGATTTGATTCAGTGAAAATCCACTGTACTTCAGTGGATTTTAACTGATTCAAATTGAGAGAGTAAATGAGTAATGAACCGAAGAAAAATTAACGATTACCGCGACCGGCGACGCTCGGTTTTTTTATTCGTCCACGTAGATACCGTGTTCAATATCGTAATGGCACGTACTCCTATATCGGTTCGATTACATAATGGAGATCTTCTGGCCGGGCCATCTATACCCACATAATTGCATAAATGGTAGATAGGAGTACGTATTGTGCGTACTCCTCTTATGTGAAAAATTATCCGTAAAAATGCGACCATAAGAGTCTCTGCGAGGCATGTGAGAGTACTCAAAAATACCTTCGGTGCGATTCGGAACCCAATGCCGACTTATACAGAATATGTAGCGTATGTTATGCTGCAATCCTTCAAACGACAGGGAAGGGAACGACGATGGCAATTTGTTATATACCAGCGAGAGTGATACCATCCATCATACACACGTTTGAAGAAAAAGAAGAAGAAAAAAACAGCATGACATAATCATCTGTTCGGTTGCTCGGCGAATTACGTCTCTCTTTGTGAGCTCTCTTGACGCGTTCTCGTTCAGAGAACTAAGCATAAATGGTTATCCAAGCCCGCCGCTTCGCGCTCCAGTTCGTGAACGAGAGCACTCCAAAACACGTGCTCCTCGACAGTCTAGAATTATTCGCTCGTTTCCTCGTTCTTTTGAAATTTTTTTACTTCCAATTCCAAAAACAGCTCATTTCGTATGCCTGAGTCGACGTAGAGCCGCCGCACGCCATACGAGTAATTAATGCTGTCACATAGTACAAGGTTATGCAACTTTCTTCTCTATTTTGCTCTTTTTTTTCTACAAGTATGGATCTTCTTCTTTGTGTACATAACGTAGTTGTCATAGCCGAAAAGATCGTCCTTTATATCATAGCTCATCTATTTTCATGCCTGCAGTTATCCCATCACTGTCGAATCTCAATAATTGATACGTATCTTTAAAAATAGATGAATTATGTGCACTTATAAAGCGTATGGAAACTTGAACCTAATACAAGATGCAAAATAACTCCTCCCAAGGTCGTCTTCTCCTCATACACCGAAAGATCAACATAATAGAAAAAATTTCCAAACTACTTAGGAAAAAAATTCGTATCGTATCGTACCAGTTCCGCGTACATAGATAGCTACATATTTTTAATCCAGGCTACCACCGCTCTCCACGGTACCCACCTTACCCACTACACATCATAAAAATCTTACGTTATGTAATCGATAAAATGCAAATTAGATTAGGAAAATATATTGAAAATTTTTACCACCGTCGACCGAATAATACGAGATTAATAGCTAGATATATTTTTTAATGAGCCAACTACCTATAGGTACCTACCTATACCTAATTATAAAGGTTTTTTTTAGCGAAATTTTTTACTTCTCTTTGTGGCTTTCCGAGAAGTACATATTTTATGTTAATGGGTCGAACAGGGGAAAAAATGCGACTATCTGTATGGTAAATATATACTCACACGTGCAGAGGGGTACACATTTTTCCTAAAAATAATCCTTGAAACCGGTACACACATTTTCATATGGTTTTGGAAATTGTCCACGTTTCGCGAGTGGAATTAGATAGTTCGAGGGAAACTTGATCGATCATACTTCAGAACCTGTTATGAGGTAATCGACTGAATTTTACAATTTTTTTTCATGATTGTTTCTCTCTTTCTAATTACGTTTTTCCGTTGATCCCGGATTCTGGAATGAGATTTTTTTGTAGTAGTGATGGAAGGAGGGAGGGTAGGGAGATCGAGGCAATCACCTATTCGAATGTCACCTTTTTAGAATTTTCAAACTAGATAGCTTTGGCTATAGAAATTTTTTTAGAATTATTCTTTTCCACCTCAGTGGAGAAATTCTCTGAGCAAGGATGAAAAAAGTTGATCGATTTTCAAAATCTTGCCCTTTTTTTGGTTATAACCCATCAAGTCACTTCTCTTTTCTTGAGAATGTATTCCGATCTTTTATTTTCCACAACTTCATGAGAGTTTTACTCGGAGATTTTTTTTTGGAAAAATTGAGGATGCTAAATTCTCTAAAAGTAAGAAATTCATTTTACAAAAAAAAAGTTTTTTACTCCAAAATTATCAAAAAAAATTACATACATAAAGAATTAAGAGATTTTTTCTTCAAAAAATTTAGATTTCTCCCTCCCAAAAAATAATAATTTTTTTTTCAACAAAATTCAGTTTTTTTCCTTTGAAAATAAAAAATTTCCTCCTTTAAAAAAATAGATCGTTTTCAAAGTACATAATAATTAAGATTTTTTTTTGCTTCAAAACTTTATGAGTTTTTTTTTTCTCCAAAAAATTATTTGTAAAAGATTCTCATTTTCAAAAAAAATGAGACCAAAAATTGAGATTTTTTTTTCTCCAAAAGTAAAAAAATTCATTTTTCAAAAAAAAGAGAATTTATTGCATAAAAATTAAGAGGGTTTCTACTCCAAAATTATGAAAAAAATATATATATAAAATTAAGAGATTTTTTCTTTAAAAAAAAATTCCCTCTCCCAAAAAATGATAAATTTTTCTTCAACAAATTCAGTTTCTTTTCTTTTAAAAATAAATCTTTTTCAACATAAAAATTAAGAATTTTTTTGCTTTAAAACATTTATGAGTTTTTTCTTCTCCAAAAAAATTACTCGTGAAAGATTCTTATTTAAAAAAGAAAATGAGACCAAAAACTGAGAATTTTTTTCTGGTAAAGTAAAAAATTAATTTTTAAAAATCAAAAGATTTACCTGCATAACAATCAAGAGAATTTTACGCCAAAAAATTTGTAGTTTTTTCTTTCAAGAAATTGAAGAAATTTTTTACACCAAAAAATATGTTATTTATTTATTTATTGGGGGGGGGGGGGTTAAATTCACTTAATTCAGATCAAAGATTGAAATTCTTCAAAAGATTTCTTTTTAAAAAAATAATAAATTACTCCAAAAAATTACCTAAGATTCTTTTTCTAAAAAAAAAAAAAAAAAAAAAAATAGATCAAAAATTGGGAATTTTATTTTCTATCAGTAAAATATTGCTTTTTTCTCTCTCTAAGAAAAGAGCATTCTTCTACATAACAATAAAGATATTTTTTCAAAAAGAATTTTCTACAAAAAAATAAATTTTTTTTACCTCAAAAAGTCCAAAAAATAGATATTTCACTCCAAAAAAATTTAATGATTTTTTTCTCCATGAGTTTAAGAAATATTTTTATTGTAATATGACAAAAAAATTTTACTCCAAAAAATTGAAAGTTTTTATTTTTATTTTTTTTATTGAGATAAAAAATCGAGACTTAGATTTTCTCATAAAATAGGAATTTAAAAAAAAGTGAAGTGCAAACAGGAAGAGTGCTCCATTAAAAAAATTCAAGGAAATTATTTTCAATACGTTTTGATTTTTTTTTTTTTGGAATTTTTTCATTTTTTATTTTCTGAAAATTTTCAATTCCAAAAATTCACAACAAATCCAAATCAAAACGAGCCCTCTACATTCAATATAATTACTAATTTTTTTTTTGAAATTTGAATTTAACTTTCTGACTAGTCCCAAAATGATTTTTTTTTTCAATTTTCTTTGAAATTTTTATCAAAATATGGCAAAAAATTGGGGGAAAAATGTGCGATGATTTTTAAAAATTTTATCGAAGAGCAAATTAAAAAAAAAATTGTTAGGTTCAATTTTTTCAGTTTTGCTCAAAATTTTTCAAGTGTTGTAAGAACATTTTTCTTTCAAATTATCTTGAAGAGAAAATTTTAAAAATAATTCAAAGTTTTCAAAATTGAAAATTTTAAAGCCAAGGGTCAGAACTTCGCCAATTTTTTTACCCCCTCCTCCCACCATACGAAAAAGTTGCGAACTAATCCATACTCATGTCTAATAAGGGCGGCATCTGTGTATCTCGATTCAATCCGCCATAAAGTGGGAGAATCCGCTCCCAGTTGATAAATGATCTCACCATCTAGCACAGTAGATCCGACAAAACCATATTCCTCCATATCTCGAACCGCTCATCTCACCTATGCTCCCTATGCATCCAACACGGCGGTATTCTCAGTACGACTCACCTTGGCGCATATTTTCATCAATGAGCCCATTAATCTGGCCGCAGTGCTCGACCCAGGGGTCTACAAGCATACCTATCATCATCCGAGTTATGCTGTTTGTCACCTAATGCGCAAAACGTTATCTCACGCCCGTATAATATACTCCACATAGCCATCTTCCTGCGCATATTTCACCTCTTCCATTGCAGTAACTACTCAACCAGCCAAGTTCGGTGCCAAGTATCTCTAACCCTCGTACATAATATCCTACTATAACGGTTCTTCTTCGTGAGTCCATTGTCGGTTCAGCATCATTGAAAAACTCGACTATATGCATATGTTCAGATACGCCATCGTCGTGTGTATGTACTTGGCAAACTGAACAGCGATCTTAAAGGTCGCCAAATAAATCTGCAAATTCATCGCCAAGCTCTTTTTCTTGTTCGGTATCGTGTAGAACGAGTTTTCCTCCTCGAGATACTGGTTTTATTAGGCGACCGTAATCCGAAATGAAAATTATGATCGTTTAGGGAATAATTTTAATAATGCTAAGATCTCTGGTTCTATATCGACTTCCTCTCTCTCATTCCAATAAAATTAATCCGGTTATGACGTCGGTAACACGAATTGGCTCGGGCTTTTTTTCTAATCCTTCTTTGCTCGTCGTGCGATCTGGACGCGATAAATTGAAACGTGTGACGGTGCGCGTTGCTGGCAAACTCCGATACGGTCGACCGACGATCGTAGAAGCGATAATTTGTCAAAATGAAGATGTTAACTCGATACGTACAGCACCCTTTGGTTAGATATGCCTTCCAAAAAGAGCCTGTGCTTTGCTATCGTGTAGATACTTAGTGTGCTTGAAAAAAATTGAAAACTTCTTACAATTTTGAATATTTTTTTTGAAATTTTTAAAATTGAGTTAATTGACAAAAAATCAAAAATTTGATGATTTTTAAAAGCTCAATTTTCAAAGTTTGATAAATTTTTACAATTTTGGGAATCATTATAAAATTTTGCAAATCTTCAACGTTCGATGAAATTTCAAAATTTTTATAATTCATGGTGTCTATAGGATTTTTTTCCTCCAAATTTCAGTACTTTTTCACTTCTACCCATAAAATCTTCACCCTCAACCCCCCCCCCCCCCCAAAAAAAAAACATGATGTTGAGGGCTCTCCCAAAAATTAACCTATCTCAAAAAAATTAGAATCAAAATTTATTTTATTACACAAAAAGTTTCAAATATTTTTTTTGTTTACGAAATTGATTTTTCGAATTTCAATCTTCACTATTTTCTCTCGAAAATCACTAATTCTTCACAATTTTCACTATTTGGTAGACACCCTGTAATTTTTCAATTTATAGCTTGGTTAAATGTCAATATATCTCAAATTGAGGGAGAGGGAAGCACCAATTAAAATTCAGTTAGAAAAAAAGTAAAAAATGAGGAATCATTTTCCAGTAAAATGCAACAACATCAATGTGCTAGGTAAAAAAAAAATATGCTATTTCTTTCGTTTTTTTTCTGCATAAAAATCAAGAGTTTTTACTCCAAAAAAAATTTGAGATTTTTTTCCAAAATAATTGAAATTTTCCCCTCCCCTCACAAAAATTAAAGATTCTTTTTTCCAAAAAATTGAGAACAAAAGTTTAGATTTTTTTCTCCAAGGATGAGACTTTTTTGCATAAAAACCAAGAGGTTTTTAGGTATTTTTAAAAAGTTGAAAAAAATTTCATTACAAATTTAAAATTAATCCAATTAAAATTACATTTCACTTCTAGCTCTTTCAAATTCAGGGGTAGGCAAAAATAAGTACATCAAATTATATTTTGTTTGTTTTGGGTTTTTTTTTCAATGTTTTTGTAAAATTTGCAAAATTTGTGACCGAAAAAATTTCAAAAATTATTTTCAATCAGAATAAATATTTAAATAAAAAATAAAGAAAATAAAGAAAAGTTTCGAAACACAATTTGAAGAAAAAATTCTGAACAGATGAGTAAATGAATAAATCTTGAACACAATTTGAAATAGTTTGGTTTGATCATGATTTTAATAAAAAATTTCATGAGACTTGAAAAACTAGAAAAAAAAACTTTTCAATAAAGTTTAAATTTCAACAAATTTTCAAAATTTGATCCCTTTATAATTTTCAACAGTGCAAATTTTTTTGAATTTTGAAAACAATTTTGAATTAATAATTGAGTGATTTTGGTACAATTTTTTGCAATTTCCACTTGATATTTTATTCTATATTAATTTTTTTTTATTTTTAAATTTAATATCAATTTATTTCCTCACTTTTTTAGCTTTAAATAATTATACGTATTTCTTTTCATTTTTTTTTTATTTTCAGTCATTTTTTAGGCAATTTTGATTTTTTTTGTATTCAATTTTCTCAATCACAAATTTCTGTGGATTTTAATTTTTTTTTAAAATGATTCTTTCCAGATTTTCGTTTTATTTTTATAATAGGTATAAAAATATTTTTTTCAATTGTAGTTCATCAATTTATATAATTATTTTTTTTACTTTTGTTTTTTGTATTTCACTTCGATTTCTTTCCCAATTTTATAAGGGGCGAATTTTTAATTTTCATCAATTTTTTCAATTAAATAATTATTGAAATTTTTTTCAGTTGCAATTTTTCTATCTTTAGTTTTGCTAATTTTTTGATTTTCTACACTTCTTTCTATTTCTTGATTCCATTCTTAATAGGTACATTAATTTTTATCATTTTCTATTTTTCCACCTTCTTTCAAAATTGAATAATTATTTCGTTAATTTTTAGTTTTTTCATTACAGTATTCCAATTTTTGACATGTACCAATTTTCAATCAATTTTTAATTTTTCAATTTCAATTTCATTATGCCAATTTTATCAATTTCAAATTTCAATTATGTTATTTTTTGATTTTTATTCAATTTTTAATTCGAAATTTTTTATGACATTTTTTTCAATTTTCATTTTTTTACTTTTTATTTCTATTAGGTCTATACTAATTTTTACTCAATTTTAAATTGTTCAAATTTCAATTCCATTATCTAAATTTTATCAATTTTAACTTTATTATTTTTCGATTTGTACTTACTACATTTTTTTCATTTTGAAACTTTTTAAGCCATTTTTTTAAAATTTCATTTATTTTCTTTTTAATTCTATTGTACTTTAATCAAGTTTATTTTTTTTAGGTTAATTTTTTAATTTCATTCAACTTTTTTCAAAACATTTTTTTTTTCATTTTTCAAATACTTTTCATTTTAATTTATTCAGGTTAAAAATTTTTAGAATTCGAATTTGAGTTCACTTCATTTTTTTTCTAATTCAATGGGTTTTTTTACCTGCTACAAAATTTTGGAAATTCTCTGTGGGGAGGGGGGGGGGGCTAAAACCAGGTCACCAATTCCAATACGACCATAACCCCACCTTCATACATATCGATTCCATGGCTTTCATGGACCCCAATACAAAATCCAAACTCAATACTCCTCCACGACGAATATTTCTGCGACTACCCAACTCCCTCAGCCGATCTCATCTCCTCATCGCGACAATTCCGATATCTGCATCGCTTTAATCTTACATCAGGCCAACCTTTGGGTTATAAATCGATCATCTGTACGATAATTCTCACGCTCCTCGAAATGATACGCGTACCAATCGTCGTCGCATATGTAAGAAAGATCGAGACCTCGACTGAGTCCCGAGATCACCTACTCCGGTATTGCGCTCTATGTGTGCGTTTGTACGAGTCGAATACGAACGTACGTGTAATTTTGTAATCTATAATTACGTCAATTTGCATAGTAACAATGCATTTTCTCCATATTCATCTGGTGCACGCACAATTATATCGTATAGGCTCGATATGTGTGCGGCTGTGGTCTCTATACATACAAAAGTACTCGAGCATCGAGTCTCATTACCATCTCTAGACTCTCGTCGAGTCTTCGAGTCTTCGTTCGGTTTCCTACTGCCAGAGGTTGGCGTTGATGCAACAATGTTGTTGTGTGCTTTGCAATGTCGTGAATCTTCGACTACTTCAACGCACATGCACGACGACTGAAGACGATTCGTCATTATCACTTATTGAAGGGACATTTAAAACAGAGGTAAAGACTTACGTGACCTTTGGGCTTTGGTTTAATCGAATATTGAAATTACCTGGAATCAGAAAAAAAGAGAGAAAAATTAAAATAGTGAAAAAACAAATAAACTTAGAAGGAGAGAGAATTTCCATTTGGAAAAGGGAATACCCATGTGGAGTTGACTACATTCTGTGGTGTTTAAATAGAAACCTCATCTGAGATTCACGTTCGCCACCACATTGCAGCGAGATGCAGCATAGCGTGAAATTATCTTCACGCCTTTACGTGTAACCTATTACACCTGTCAGTTAATCCGGAGGTGTGAAGGGTTGAAATCCGAGTCAAAGTCAATTACCAATCAAACGATCGATCGGCGTAAAGTATCAATTTAAAATGCAGCACAGGGGAAGACCCGAATCAGACGAGATATGGAGATTTCAAAAAAAAAAAAAAAAATACACCTTCGTCATATCCAGTAAACGAGCTACGCAGGCTTACATAGCGTGACATGTTATTTGTTCCTTAACGATCCGGCAACGATCTACTTATTAATTCGGAGAATGTTTGCTTCACATACGAAACATCCTAACGGTATTTCAACCACCTAAACACGATATATCGTTTTAATTTTTACGATTTTTATTTTTCTACTTCCATCCATTCGAAAGCCGCACTTGTAATGTAGATCTCTTAAGATACATGTAATCTGTTTTTACTAGTTTTTCGGTGTCTCTGTCTATCGCTCTCTCGAGACCATCATCGGAGATCCATGAACGAATTCCGATACATTTTATTGTACTGACCGAGTCTCTTTCTCGCACACTAGATACGTATACGAATTACTGGATACTTGGAGCACGAAATTCATCCATCGTTAGACACATTTACGATGGCCTAGTAACGTACTGTGCTGCATGGTGGTGATAGAGATGATGATGATGATCTCGAATCTGACTGGCGAACCGATTGATATATTAGATTTTTTTATACTCGTATGCGTTCGTTTTACGACCTTTGAAGAATGTTAAACGCCGGATCGTTATTACAAAAGCAGGCCAACCGTACTATAAGAGGATTACCTATCATCAGCTCTACAGCTTTAGGCAATCAGGGGAAGGAGGGGATTGAATCAAATGTGGTCATCCAGTGGGCATGTACAGTACAGGATGAGCAAAAGACGTTTTCTAACCCCGAACTAGGAGCAAGATAAATATTGTGTACAGGGTAGAATAATAGTGTAAGTATATAAATGTAGGTAAATGCACCAAATTATTCGAGAAGTGTATTTTTTTTAATTATTTTTTTTTAAATTTTTTTGTTGAAATGAAAATTTTCCTAAACATTGCGTCTGAGAGAAAAACAGAACGAATTCTTTTTTGTGGAAAATATAAATAAAAACAAATTTTATGAAGATCCCTCTCTCCCACCCTCCCCCCAAAAAATGAAAGAAATGTGATGCCAGGAAAATAGAGATTTAAAACATTTATTACTCATGATTTTTTTTTTCAATTTAAAAAATTCAGCTAAAATTCTAAAGATCCCTCAAATTTTTAGAATTATTATAATTTAAAAAAAATTATCAAAATTTTAAAACTACCCAATTTCAAAATTCTGTAGGCTTAAAACATGAAAGTTTTACCAAATTTTGAAAAATTGCTAAATTTTATCAATCATTGAAATGAATCAATTTTTGAAGATTATTTACTTATCAAAAATTTTAAGATAGGAAAATTTTTTTAAAAATCCAAATAATCACTAATTTTGAAAGCTTTGTCAAATTCAAAATTTTTACTAAATTTTAATGCAACAAATTTCAAAAATTCTAAAAATTTATCATCTTTTGAAAATTCATCAAATTAATTTTGAAAACCAAACATTAAAAACTTCTACCTACTCCTGTTTTTGTTTCTTAGTTTTTGTTTTTTTTTTTAATTAATTTTTATTCAATTAGAAAAAAACAAATTCACTTTTTCAATTTGGAATTTTTATCATTTTTTTCTACTCCTGATTCTATTTGAATTTTAATTTTTTTCATCTCATACAGATTTCAAATTAAATTTTATTATGTATTAGGTACTATTTTTTTCAATTTTTGATTTTTCCTTCAATGTTCTAAATTAAATATTTTATAATTATGTACCTACTCCTGCATATCTATTTATTTTTTCATTCATTTATTAAAAAAATTTTCAAACATTTCCCACTTGAATCAATTTTTTTTTACTTCACATTTTTTTTTTCAATTTTGTAATTTTTATTTTTTTAGAAATTTAATTATTTCGGGGGGGGGGGGGGGTCAATTTTTTTCAAATTTCATTCAGTATGAGTATACTCACTCTGTAGTTAAATAAGCTAAGTCCTAGCGAATTCCAGTCCTCATGAAATTCATTTTGAATGAGAAAATAGAAATGATCAAAAAACACAGTTTTTGCTCACCTTCTCCATCTAATTAAATTTTAATGTTATATTTCGAGTTTTTCTTAATTTTTCACAATCTTTGAAACTTCAAAATTTCAATTTTTTCCAAATAACCTTTTTTTTCAATATCAAAAATTCATTTAACCAAATTCAAATTTACTGTTTTCACATTTTTCAATTTTTATTCGTTATTTATTTATTTTTTTTTATTTTTTATTTTTTGATAGCTAAATATTTCTAACATGAATCCAATTTTTTTCAACTTTTATTTTTTAATTTTTTCAATTTCTTATCTTACTTGAACTTTTACTTTTTCAATACTCGAAGTACCTTCAAATTACAATTCTTCAAAATCTTTAGATATCAAAATTTTTATAAAGTGGTTAATTTTTTCATTTTTTTTTAAAATTTTCATTGAATTTTTTTTACACTTTTTTCAATTTTTAGTCATTTTTAGTTTATTAGGTAATTTTTTTCAATTTTTTTTAGCAGACAATTTTTTCCAATTTTTAATTATAATCGAATTTCTATTTTATTCAAGTTTCAAAAATTTTCAATTCAATTGTGTTTATTTCGATCATCTTAATTCTCGATTTTTCTCAATCTTGGGAATTCAATATTTTTTATCGAAAATTATATATGTACTTAATCGAATATTTTCTGGCATTTTAAATTAAAATTCTTTTTTAATTTTTCAAATTTCGAAATTTTTCAATTGCGCAATTAACTACCTATTAATGTTGTTTGAGGGGGGGGGGGGGGGGGTTGAGTCATTTCTTGCTTTGAACTCATTTTTTTTTACAAATTTTCAATTTTTAGCCATCCTTTGATTTGTTTTAATTTTTTTTCAAATTTAATTTTTATTCGCTGCGTTGATTTAATTGAATTTCTTCTCATTACTATAATTTTCAATTTTTAAAAATTCAATATTTTTCCAATTATTGATTTTTTTTTTCGTGTTCAATTTAAATCCATTATTTTTTAAAGTTTCAAATTTTAGAATTATTTCCATTCCTTCCAAGGCTTATTTTTTCAAACATTTTTTCCTTATCTTTTTTGAAAATTTTAGATTTTTTTCAATATTTAAAATTAAAATTTTTTTAAAATCATTTATTGAACTTTTTCCTAGTTTTCAATTATTTTCAGTACTTTTTTTCTTTATACCTATTTTCAAAATCTTTCAATTTTTTTAAATTTTAATTTTTTTCAAATGTTATTTTTTTCCAATTTTTAACTTAATTTTAATTTTAATTTCCTTCAACTTTAAATTTATTTTTAACATAGTTTCAAATTTTCTTCCATTTGACTATTTTCTTTGAATTTTTTCAAACAAGTAAATAATAATTTTTCCAAGTTTTCTAAATTGAAAATTCCCACCATTCATTCAAATTATTTCAAAGTATGTTGCCAAAAAAATATAATATTTATATTATAATGCTATAGTACAAATTTTTCTTTGGGCAATTTGGCAAATTGAACGATTTTTGATCGTGATCTTGTTAAGTTGTTATACACAAACGTTTATTTACATGTCCTGATTCGGAATCGGAAGACAGACGTCGCGTCGTTCACCCTGCATATTGTCTTACCCACGCTCGATAAAATCACAAAAAAAGGCCAGAGAGGAGGACGCCGGCCGGACATCTCGGTACGTATTACGTAAAAATACGGGGGAGTGTACTCAACATTTTTACATCCAAGGTCGCTGGCTCGGATCTGGTCGCCATACGAATGAGATTATACTCATAAGCGGTACCGCCATCGGCGCAAGTAGCTCTAATTACGCAACCGGCAGCTATACAGGCATTTTTCAATGCACATAGCAATGCATTCGAGTAACCCCATTCTTTTTTTTTTTACCTACGTCCAACTCGAAATCCCCCCGGTGTCCCACCTTATATACTTGTACTGATGTCATATATCGGCAACAAATGATAGTAAACGCGCAATGACATTGTTCGTAATTTTACGCCATTTACTCGTCAACAATATATCGCAGCGCATATCTTAGTCGGCCAGTCGTGCAATACTTTTTACGTGATGTCGAGCGTCGCGGCGCAGCGGCGAAGACGACAACAATTGAATTTAGAAAGAGAAAAATCACGCCGCTTCGGCACACGCCTACCAGGAAACTTGACCACAGTTGTTTGTCCTTGCTGTGCAATTTATGTGTATAAATGGCGACGACAAAACCTCATCGTTGTCGTGCACCTATCTCTCGTACATCGATTCATTGATCATTCCCACATTTCTTGTCCGCATCGCATCGTATTCCCCACATGTGGATCTACGAGTATTTGCGCACGTGGTCCGGTGCTACAGCGATGGGAAAAATTGCAGTTTGATTAATGAAAGAAGACAATGACAATTCAACTTTCCACTGTCATCGATAATATTGTCACATTTGAGACGAGCAGTACCGCAGATGTACCTACGTACGCCTGGAGGCTCAATCAATAATACACCTACGGTTTTGAGGGCGACCTTTTTAAATTTTTTTGTCTTACTCTAATTGCAGATGTAATTGCTACGTAAGTCTTATGTACGTCCGTGTTGACATTTCCGCGCTCAATTTTCAAGTTCACATAGGTCTTCGATATGACCTCAGGTTTTGGTGCTTTTAGGCGTCAACCCACAATACCATATAAAACAGAGTAATTGTTGTGATTCAAAAGGCGACATACGTACATTGAGGATTGCGCGGAGTCATCTTCCTTGAAGCTTTACCTCAGGTTTCATTAAAGTAAAAGCGAGTACCTAGATTGGGTTAATTTTGGTGCAGGGAGAGGTGTGAACGAAGGACATCGGATACCCGAGAACAGAAAATGAAACACGTAAGATGAAGCAAGGGGTGAAACTGAAAAGGAGCGATAATTAGGTGAGTTTTTGAAATGAATCGTTCGCGAACGAAATAAAATTTTACTCCAAAAAGCTGAGAGAGGTTAAAGAATAATTCAACTCGAGAAAAACGCCAAATTAATTCTCATAAGTGATTCGAATCACTGTAATGAACGAATCAGTTTCGAATCGTCAGTGAATCGTTCACGAACAAAAGATGGTCAAATGTTCAAATTGAAAATTTTTCGAACAAAAAATTTCATGAATGGTAAAAATTATAAAATTTTCAGAAATCGTTCGCGAACGACTGATTCAATTCTCAACTCTCGAGTGAATCGTTCACGAACGAAAAATGATCAAATGTTCAAATTAAAAACTTTTTGAAAAAAAATCATAGATGGTAAAAATTATGAAATTTCTAGAAATCGTTCGCGAACGACTGATTCAATTCTCGACTCTCGAGTGAATCGTTCACGAACAACAAATGATCAAATGTTCAAACTAAAAAAAAAATTGAATAAAATTCATAAATGGTAAAAATTACGAAATTTCCATAAATCATTCACGAACGAATGATTCAATTCTCAACTCTCAAGTGAATCATTCGCGAACTAATGAACTGAACTTAATTGAAATTGAATTAAACTGGGAAAAATAGAAAAAAAAAATAATTTTGGAAAGAAGTGAAGAAAATCGATTTTTACCAAATAAGTATAATAAATATGAATTATTTTCGTTATGCAAACAAATCGAACTATTGACGAGTGAATCGTTCGCGAACGAAAGATTGGAAAACACTGAAGACATAATGCGATTATGATTGTTGATAAAATTCAAGTTCAGATTCAGAACTTTGAAAATTGATTCATCTGAAGATTCGATACCGAACGTATGATTCGATTTTCAAGTGAATCACTCGCGAACGAACTACAAAATTCATAAATATGCGAAAAGCAAATTATGAAAGAAATAATAATCAAAAAAATTGTCTTCCCAATGATTGAACCACTTTTTAAAAAATGTTTGAGAACGACTGATTCAGATCTCAATTGAAAAATCTGTTTATATGGCAATATCAATCAAGCCAAAAAAAAATCGGAAAAACATTCAACGAACGACTGAATCACTTTGATATTGAGTTTTCAACATAATGAATCGCAATCCAGGTATAAAATTCATGAGTTCAATTGGTCTCTAGACGAAGTTTTTTAAAAAAATTATTCAGAAAAAAACATGATTTTACGAACGACTGAATAACTTCAAATTTAATCGTTCGCTAAAGATTTGGTCGACTTTTGGTGGAAATTTTACGAACAAATGAATCACTTCGAAATGAATCATTCGTTATTGACGAATTAAAACTTGAAAGCTGAGAAGAATCGTTCACCAAACAACTCATCGAGATTTCCAACCCGTTCACGAACAATTTGTTCACATCAAGAGTCAATCGTTCGCAAACGATTCACAAAATTTAGGTACAAAAATACAAAATATCAAGCAATGATCAAAAAAGGACCAAAACAGCGATATTTTGGACTAGAGCTGTGCGCCGCCGAGTCGAGCCGCCGCCGCCGCCGATTGAAATGACGGCTCAGCCGCCGCCGCCGGTCGGCGACTCGAACCGGCGCGTGTCTTAATTTGACCCCTCCGCTTCGTTCATCGAAAGTAAACAGGCTGTAGATAAAGTAAAAATGTACACTCACTACTCAGTACCATTACCATTGCTGAGCAACTCTCAAGCTCTTAGAGCTAAGTTCTTTAGGATTAAGCAGCTTACAATGAGGTAGCTTCGAGATCTGTAGCTCTAAAAAGGAAAAAAACTTGCCCAACATTGCTCACTCAGTCGGCTACGCCGCCGATTTAGTTGTCAGCGGCGCGCCATCTACGCTGCCGCCGCCGATCAATTTTTGAGTTTGCGCCGCCACAGCTCTATTTTGGACTGTTGAAAATCGAATCATTTCGTTCGAAATGCATAAGAAAGAGTCATATCACCCATGGCTCAATTTAAGAGCTCGAATACATCATTTTTTGTACAGAAAACGTGGAAAATCTTCCGTTAGATCAGTTCCTGAAGTAATTCTGCATTCATTCTGAAACCCATTTGCAAAAATGAGCCAACAAATCCAACTCAAAACTATCCTCGAATCAAAGCACGCTAAAATCCACATTCTGACCAACCAAGTATCGGACTCTCGAGGTAAAAGAAAGCACTACACGATCAATCCGACTCACAGCACTCGTCAGAAGGTTACCAGAACAGAAAAAGAAATCCAGATCACTATAATTCATTAACGACAACACTCGACAGACTGTTGAGAGCAGGCCTCAGCAGAAAGGCACGCGTTCAAAATGACATAACTTTCTGGTCAGAGGTGTAGTGAAGTATTTCATCATACTGACCAATATGCGGTGCTAGTAAAGGGAGTCTCCACTTCCCAGTGCGAGCTCAGTTCAAGTATCGAAACCAACCCGCCCTGTTGGCAATTCGTCTTCCTCATTGTTTTACGTATACTTTACTCCGGTTCTACAGCAACGTTACCGCAAGAGGTACACATGGACACAATGTACCAGTACGTACACAATAAATCAGTAAATAGAACGTTAACGCTGCACCTCGATGGCGCGGCGATCCGAAGGTAGACAGCCTTGCTGCGGAGAACAATACGATATGAGGTCAGAGGTTGATAGCCGTAGGCTACTCAATCCGGAGAGACTTATCCGTTAGGCAATAGAAAATCATACTATCCGTTTTCCCGACTCCCCCGGTCCCCCAGCCCAGGACTGCGGACCGGAGACGCAGATGGCGGAGTACTGCTTCATAAAGCATAAAGCACAACGTTCTTTCGCCGCAGCGCAGTGGTCGGCACACCTCGCGACCTTGCACCACTTTTACTATCGTTTGTCTCTCACACGTTGATAAACCACACGTATTTTGTACGGGCACATCCGTAAATTACACGCGTTCGTTGCTGCGATACTAGGCACCCTTCGGGCTGCAGACCGTTTAATCCGATCTCGATTTATAGATTGCGATATAGATCTTTTTTTTCTATTACCAGTTTTTTTTCTTCGCCAGAGTTCTCCAAGTTTGATAAAAACATCTTCGCACTGAAAAGTGATCAATTCTCGCCACTCTAGACACCTTCTTTTTTCCTCATCTCATCAGATGAATTCATTATTTTGTAGCCAGCAGCATCATTTTCAAATCAGGAAATAATTTATGCAATGTACATACGAGGGTCGTCTCCAGCAGTATATTTTGTAACATACCGAATCAAACACCACATTAATTAAAAAATGAAGCAATTAAAAACCATCTCTGGTAAAAGAAAAATATTCCATCAAACGAGTTCCACAGTCAGAGAGATGATCTTACGGTCAAATGAGCTGACACAGCAAAAACCTTGCCGATCCACTCGGCTCAACAAAGGTTACCAAATAATGAATGAAGCTACGATTAATACGTATTTCGACTCAGTTTTAACCAGTTTTATGATTTTTTCCTCTTCTGGAAACCATCAAACTAATACACGAAAGGTGATCTACTAGACGAAGACGCGATCTGAGTAAACAATCTTGAGAGATTATTTTTACACCAAGGTCGAAACGAGTCGAATATTTTGGTATAAATATCGATGCTTTCTTCTCGCGAGAAGAGGAAGAGAGAGAATCTTCCAGCGAACATGAAAGAAAAAACAGAGAAGAGTAGTCGATCACCTTGATAATTTCCTGAGTTGTGCTCTTCCATAAGTTCTAACTGTGTGGCTGTGGCGAGCGATGATGATTTTCAACCAGTGAAAGTATCGGTTACAAGTGATCTCGCACATTTTTATACCAGATTTCGTGTGTAAATATCACAAAGACTGGTTTTAGAACTTTTTCACCATATCATCGTCGAGAGTTGGCTCTTATACCGCCCTAGAGAGCGCTCCGATAGGTAAAATGAAGAATTTCTTGTTTGGGTACCAATACGATGTACTATTTCGCGTCTTCGACGACCCACCCAGTATCTCTATCTCTCTTACTCTCTGTAATTATAATTATTCGATAATCGAATTTACTCCTGGGTACATTACGAGATTATCCACGTCACGTGTTCTAAGATGAGTGTCCGGTCTCCCTTAGCTCTGTGTGCATGGAAGCCATCAGCAGTGAGGATGTTATTAGCGAGGTATTAGCCTGTCGGTATCATTTTCTCGTCTCGCAGACCGGCCTGCTAATTACTTTATTTATAGTCGAAAATTTCTAACAAGGAAATATTCGAAAAATGTTCCTCCATTATGGAACCCAATGCAGGCCGGACGATCATAGGAGAATCGGAATTACATGTACCATTGATAATCTGCGAATTGCCGTGTAACGGCTTTATCGGTAATAATTTTACCGGATACGGATTAGTGTCCGCGGACAGTTACATCTTCTTTTTCCCTACCCACATCTTCTTTATTATCGATGTTTTTTCAAAGGTATGTAAAGATGTTTGCTATTCAACTACGACTTAGTTTGTGGAAAATCCAACCTGATGCTCAGTGGTGTCACCCTGATTTTCTAAGCATGGGCGCTCAAGTCTTTCTTCACTTGAATTTATACGGAAGAAGCTGAAAAACCGTGGGTGCTCAGCACCCAAGTTCGAAAACCGTGGATGCTCCCACGCAACCCATGCTTCCAACGCCACTGCTGATGCTACCAATCCAGATTTGGAAGAAATATGCTTATTTTACAAAGTTCGTCATCTTGGAACTTACATAATTTTTTATCAATTTTGCTTAATTTTCTAAATTAATCCAAAGACAGTTCACTGTGTATGTTTTTTTAAAACTTCCAACTTTTTAAAAAAATTTAATAAATCTTGGAAATTTTGAAAAAATTTTCATCTCGAGAATGTTGAGGGAGTTACAAAAAATCTACTTTTTGGTTCTGATATTTTTTTAAGGCACTGTCGTTATCCAACGCGAGAGTTTATCGAACGTGAGAAAGTATATTCCACGCAGATGGCAAGAGGGTGGTGCTTATGATTACACGACGTGCAATAAAAAATTCACGAAATTATGTAAGTATTAAAAAGACGCCAAGACTCGGATGATAATTGTTATTAAAATGTATCGCAGCCGATGCAATGTGTCTTTGGTCTTTGCTTTTCGCGTAGGTAGAGAGGTGGGTACTCGCGTCATCGTGTTGTTTTAATTACACGAAAGCGTATTTACAAAAAATTTCCGGACCACGATGATGCCACAGGGGAGAGGGGAAATCGGTGAGAAAAAATATAGATCGGTAAATCGAGCCAATAATTTAAGTGAAAGTGATTCTCTCTCTCTGTTGTCTGGTGCATGGCCGGCTTACATGTGTATATACACAACGGTGTTTAATTTAATTACCGCAACAGAAGTGTAATTATACGGTAACCGGACAGAGTATCGTATTTTTTTTACTCGCTTTTTCTACTTCTCTTGGCTAAATTATGATTAATATACGAGAGTTTAAATTCCTCTTATGTGCTTTTTTCCTGCGCGACGCGACGTGTAATTATTAATTGGCTCTTATGTGTAGCCAAATTGTATCCTCGGGTCCAGGTCAAGTTTATTACCTACTCATTTCTCTTAGGTATCGTAGATAACAACTTTGGCAACTTAGTATACAACACTCTTGTCAAATATTCTGCTCGTTTATTGGCAATCTAATCTATTCGTGTTTTTTTTTTTTTTTTTTTTTTGTGAAACTTGCATAGACTCTGGAACACTCTAAACGATAAATTTATTCATTATAAGATGGAAGTATATATCGGAGGAACGATGGCAAGGCCATATCTAACGCGCTAATGTGATCCCTGGCTATGGCTTCTCCGGCTCTGTTGTGTTGATGTACTATAGCATTCGTGACCCACAAAAAATACGATCGACATTAATTTTTGGACGTTGTCCAAAAAAAAATTCTCTATATCCTTGAACCATTTATTAATAGCAATACCTATCATCTACAGCTATGTATCCACAAAGGTGTGAAAATAAATGATCGCCGGAGAAATTCGTGAGTTTGATTTATACGTGTTCGGGCTGCGCTCTGATCTGTTGAAGGGTCGCCGCCAATGTTACCTTTATTATTGTCGTGACGATCTACGGGTACCGATATCTTTACTATTACAGGGTATTAATAGAGAGCTAATTTAGAATTGTACTAGTCAGAGGTGCCGAGTGGTATTGCTCGACTCAGATTCCAGTGCTGTGTGCGAATAGATCTGTAAAAACGATGCTGTGTCACTCGTGTTGTGACTAGAAACGCCACCGAGAGCAGACGAGGAAATTGAAGATTTTCGAGGAAATCACGTCCTAGCGTAGCGAAAGTGTATCGCGAACAGTGTACGATACTATGCAGGCGTCCGAACTGTCCGAAGCGATGTGATTTATGTGCTAAGAGTGATGACTTTTTTCCGGTACGAGGAATTGGGTGGTCGTTAGAGATCGAGAGTAGTTTTCGATGGACGTGATGAGGCAGGGAGAGCAGAAGGAGTGAGAAATTGGTATAGATGGTGTACAAATTATTAGAGTATAATGTAATACTTTCTACGAAAAAAAGTCCTTCACAAATGTCAATTTTTCAAAATGAGTAAAATCAACATCTTTTTAAAATTGATGGAAAATAATAAATTTTTGAATTATTGTGTTCGAAGAAATTGATGTCGATACAAATTTTTGAAAATAAAATTATCAATTTTTTGATATTGGTCAAAAATGATGAAAATTGCCAATATCCCAAAATTGATAAATTTGTCAATTTTCTAAAAGTGATAAAAATCGTCAATTTCCTAAAATTGGTGAAAATAAAATTGTCATTTTTCTGAAATTGATGAAATTCGTCAATTTTCTAAAAGTGACAAAGATCGTAAATTTTCTAAAAGTGACAAGATCGTCAATTTCCTAAAAGTGACGAAAATCGTCAATTTTCTAAAATTGATGAAAATCGTCAATCTCCTGAAATTGGGGAAAATTGCCAATTTTTTAAAATTGATGAAAATTGTCAATTTTCTAAAATTGATGAAATTCGTCAATTTTTTGATATTGGTAAAAAATGATGAAACTTGTCAATTTTCTTAAAGTGATGAAATTCGTCAATTTTCTAAAATTGGTGAAAATTGTTAGTTTTCTAAAAGTGATGGAAATCGTAAATTTTCTGAAAATGGAACTGTAGTTTTTTTTTTTAAATTGATGTTCCTAAAATAGCAATTTTTAAAAATAAATAAAACCTGAAAATTTTCTAAAATTGATAAAAATTGCTATATTCCCAATTTTTTAAAACTGACGAAAATTCTCATTTTACTGGGGTTGATGAAAATTAAAAATGTTTAGAGGATAATAAAAATTGTTATTTTTTTAAAATTGATAAAAATTGTAAGTTCTTTGAAATTGATGAAAATTGTAAATTTTCTAAAATAATGGAAATTGTCATTTTACTGGAATTTGATGAAAACTATCAGTGTTTAGAGGATTATAAAAAATGGATGAGAACTGTCAATTAAGTATTTGAAATTTGTAGAAATTGCAAATTTACTGAAAATTGTAAATTTTCTATAATTCCAATTTTTATATTTTTCTTCAATATTGAATGGCTACCTAATTTTAATATTTCTCCAAGTTTTAGATTAAGGTACAATGGATTTGAAAAATTGATTTGTTGAAATTTAAAAATACTCAAATTTTGAAAATGCAGTCAATTTTTTTTTATTTGAATTCATGATGTCTACAGATTGTTTTTTCTTCAAAAATCATCATTTCAATCTCATTTCTTTCCAAAAAGTCAAGAATTCCCTCAAAAAATTAACCCCCTCAACATTTTTCAAATAACAGGTAAAATCTCAATTTTACTACGAAGTAAAAATTATATATTTTGTGATTGGACGAAATTTATGATTTTTCGATTAAATTCTTTCACTTTTTCTACTCCAAGATCAATACTTTTTTACTATTTTCACTACCCTGTGGACACCTTACTGTAATCATATAAATTTAACAAATCTTAAGAAAACAGTACAATTTTGAAAACTTATTAAAATTCAAATCATATTAATTCCAAAAATTTAAGAATCGCCAGAATTTCAATTTTCATTAAAATTTTGATTTTTTTCTCTTTTCAAATTAGAGAATTACTGAACTTAAAAAAAAATCCTTCATTAAAAAAACAGTGCGAATTTTTAAAATCGTAAAAATTTATTCAACTTTGATAAAATTTAAAAATTTTAGTTCAAGAAATAACAAATTTCGAATTTTTATAGATTTTAAAGACTTTTCAATGTTTAAAGAAAATGTTATCAAAGTTACCAAATTTGAAGAAATTTTCAAAAATGTTGAAAATTTTCAACTTGGGGCCCTTCAACTTGGAAATCAGAAACTTTTACAGACATTTTTGGAAAATCATCATCATTCCAGCAAAAAGCAATACTTATATTCCACAGATATGCTTGTCCAAGGGTGGGGTATTTTTCTAACCTCGCCCCAAACTCTTCAAAACCGAGGTGATTTCGAGAGAAAAAAAATCCAAGTACTTGTGGTTTACGTTTTTTCTCCTCGATCGCTTCCTTATGTGTAGCAGCCCCGATCGATCTCTTTGCGAGGGAATGTTATTTTAATTAAAAAGACCTTAGAATCGCTCCATATGCAAATACCTCAGATCGAGTACCTTTTCATCGTACAATCTCTTTTCAAATCTACAAACGTTATAATTTTGCTCGAGTTACCTTACATATACGTAAATAATTATACTTGAGACAAATGTTATTAGCTGCGGAATACGAGTGCCACATACGTTAATATGTGCAAATATCACCCGAAGATATTTGATTAGGGCGGTACGAACACGCGTACGGAATGCGATCACGTTCGTCGAGGCTTTTTCCTCCTCTTTTTTGGTCCTTGATACGAAAAGAAATAAAGAATTATGGCACAAGTCCACGCAGTACGTGCGGTATTGGAATCTATACGACTACGAGACAGAAAGAGAAAGAAAATTCACTCTAGCTGCGGTTTCAACGTATAAATTGGTATAAATGTAGATCGCGATCGTGTGTTTGTATATACTTGACCCCTACCCCACCCCTTACTCCACACACGCGTAAATCCGACCAATATACTTAGTAAATATACGCTAATTTTACACATATCGATTTCGTTTCGTTTAGATTTTCTTTATTATAATTTTCCTTCTTCCTTTAATCGTGATTTTGCTATTGCTATCGGTACCCAGAACCCAACTACCTGGACCCGCAGATGCCTATATATGCCACCGTCGTAACCACCTAAAGCCATTCTAAGAGTATATAAAGTAGGAAGCTGCGCGCTGTGCAGATAACAGTAGATCAAAATTGCAGATAATACAGTCATAAGCGTGCGTCCCGTTAATCGATTTCATAGGTTATTTATAGATTCCTTTATTATGCGCGCAATTGTAGGTAAAATTATCGCCATCGAAGCGAAGATACGGCCGCAGATTAGATATTGCCGTATAATCTAAGAACAAAAATTCGTTTAACGGGCATCTGCGATGGCTTTCGGGCTAATAAGCTAATTATCGAGTACATTGTACGAGGATTTTTTCTTTTTGCTGCAGATGAAGATGAAGATGAAGAGATTACTCGTCGTAATACAATAAAAATGTACTGGAATTACTCGTGAACGGGAATAACATCCACGTGGAGGTGAAGACGAAGCTCGAAGTGTTGATTAAAACGTAGAGCAAAGCATGAAAAATAGGTGAAAATTCACCGTTTTAAAATTCTATTTCGATTTTTTACTTCAATTTATTTTTTCCCCACGATTTTTCTATACTTTGAAATGTCAGTTTTAGGTAAAACGGGCGTTGACTTTAAAATGTCAAAAGTCAATTTTTGACACAATGACACAAAACTATTAAAAATGTTAATTTTGGAGTAAAATCAATTTTAAATGTCAGTATGTCACGAGTCAGTTTTTGGCTTGAAACAGTTAATTATTATACGTTTCAAAAATGTCAAGATCAACTTTGTTTAAAAAAATGTCAAATGTCAATTTTTGACTCAAAATTATTAAAAATGCCAGTTTTTAGGCCAAAACTGATTCAAGAATATCACGAGCAAATTTTCAGCTTCAAATATGCAATTATCTCATTCAAAAAAAGTCAGGATTGACTTCTATAAAAAATTTCAAATGTCTATTTTTGACATAAAAAATAATGTCAATCGTTGATTTTTTGGCTTCAAGCCTTCAAGTAGTCAATCTTTTAATTTAAAAAGTTTTAGAGTTAGTTATAGTGCAGAAATGTATAACAATAAGTCAACTTTTGACATAAAAACGTCATGCGTCCATTTTTTTATGTCAATCATTTAATTCGTAAGTTTTAAAAAATGACAAGAGCTAATTCGGATTTTTCGGTATAAAGATGCAAAAAGTGAATTTCTGACATAAAAAGTCCAAAAGTCAATTTTAAGCCAAAAATAGTTGATTTCTGCGTTCAAAAAATGACACAGTGAACTCTAGTGGAAAATTTAATTCGTTCATTCTTGACAGAAAAATATTAGAAAATACTTTTTAGTAGATACAAAATCAATTTTCGATATCAAAATTGCACGATCAAACTTTTGTAAATATCCCGAGCGGCATACTCGATCGATAATATCGGAAGATGCAACGTATCGATAAAAAATCGTTTGAAAATCTATAGATGTTCTCACGATATTATAAAGATTTATCGGTACAACTTCATAGGCAAAAAATCTAAAAACTATCGAATTCGATATTATTAAGATTTTATGACGATATTCGTCAACGATACTATCGACAAAGAATATTAAATTTATCGATTCCGATTTTCCACCGATTTTGTGCAGATATTTGAAACTACATTATCGACAAAGAATATTAAATTTATCGAATTCGATTTTTTAACGATTTTGTAAAGATATTTAATACTACATTATCGACAGATTATATGAAATTTCTCGACTTCGATATTTTACGGATTTTTTGACGACATTTTAAACTATATTATCGACAGATTATATTAAATTTATCGAATCCGATTTTTTACCGATTTTGTAAAGATATTTGAAACTATATTATCGACACATAATATGCAATTTCTCGAATTCGATTTTCTAACGATTGCGTGAAGATATTTGAAACTATATTATCGACAAATAATCTGAAATTTCTCGAATTCGATTTTTTAACGATTTTGTGAAGATATTTAAAACTTTATTATCGACACGTAATCTGAAATTTCTCGAATTCGATTTTTCAACGATTTTATGACGATATTTGAAACTATATTATCGACACGTAATATGAAATTCCTCGATTTCGATTTTTCAACGATTTTGTGGCGATATTTGAAACTACATTATCGACAAATAATCTGAAATTTGTCGAACGATTTTTCAACGATTTTGTGACGATATTTGAAATTATTTCCAAATTGGTGAAAATTTTTCTAAGTCCAACACGTCTGGAAGTACTAAACTGCCTATTATAAGCATTTTATTGCTAATTCCTCAACGATAAGGTATGGCATAGTGGTTAAGGAAGAGGATTACCATGCAGGATGTGGATGGTTCAAGCCCCACGGGTGGCAGATTTTTTATAATTTTTTTTGACTTTTTCTGAAATGATCCTCTTACCGTAACATGAATAAGCATAGTTTAATGTATTAATTGTGCTAATTAATAATTTTTAATTATAGAAAAAAGCTAGTAAAAGACGAAAAATTGGAATAAAAAATCGATAAAAAATCGACAGAATATCGAATTCGATAAGTGTCGCAAAAGTTCCGCCTAAATCGTGAAATTATCTTTCGATATTATAGATATATTATTGATAAAATATCTTACTATAATCTCGAAATTTTTGCTAACTATAATTCGTCGATAATCTATCTATATATCGAAAGATAATTTCACGATTTATGCGGAACTAACGCGACACTTTATCGAATTCGATATTCTGTCGATTTTTTATTTCGATAATTTGTCGATTGTGCTGCTCGGGATTGAGTTTCAATTTTAGTCCATCTTATGTTTGAAAAAATGGCAAGGCTATAGTTTAGACTTTTGAAGCAGAGATGCCAAACATCATTGTTGAAGCACAAATGCAAACAATGTAATTTTTCCGTGAAAAATCAAATTCTTTGATTTGAAAATGTCACAACGTCAAGAGTCAATTTTTGACACAAAAAAAAAATTCAAAAATGTCATTTTTTCAAGAACAAATTTAATTTTTTGATTTCAAAATGTCAAGAGTCAATTTTTGATACCAAAAACATCAAAAATGTCATTTTTTAAAACAAACTTAATTTTTTGATTTCAAAATGTCAAGAGTCAATTTTTGACACAAACATCAAAAATATTATTTTTTTTTAGAACAAATAACTTGATTTTTAGATTGCAAAATGTCAAGAGTCAATTTTTGACACAAAAACATCGAAAATGTAATTTTTAAAAAATAAATTCAATTTTTCGACATCAAAATATCAAGAGTCAAATTTTTGACATTAAAAATATTAAAAATATCATTTTTTTAGAGCAAACTTGATTTTTTGATTGCAAAATGTCAAGAGTCAATTTTTGACACAAAAACATCAAAAATGTCATTTTTTAGAACGCAAATTTGATTTTTTGATTGCAAAATGCCAATAGTCAATTTGTGACACAACAACATTAAAAATGCCATTTTTTAGAACAAACTTGATTTTTTGATTGCAAAAGGTCCAGAGTCAATTTTTGACACAAAAACATGGAAAATGTCATTTTAAAAAAAATAATTCAATTTTTCGACATCAAAATATCAAGAGTCAATTTTTGACATAAAAATATAAAAAATATCATTTTTGAGAACAAACTTAATTTTTTTAATTCAAAATGTCAAGAGTCAATTTTTGACACAAAAACATCAAAAATGTCATTTAAAAGAATCAATTTTTCGACATCAAAATATCAAGAGTCAATTTTTGACATAAAAATATAAAAAATATCATTTTTGAGAACAAACTTAATTATTTGATTTTAAAATGTCAAGAGTCAATTTTTGACGCAAAAACATCAAAAATGTCATTTTTTTTTAAAAATGCAATTTTTTGATATCAAAATATCAAGAGTCAATTTTTGTCATTTTTTTTTTAGAACAAACTAAATTTTTTCATTGCAAAATGTCAATTAATCAGTTTTTGACACAAGAATATTGAAAATGTCAGCTCCCAGCACAAATATCAAATGTTCATGTCAAAACATAACGATTCAAGTTTTGATATGAAGAATTGAAATTTTTTGATAGGTATCAAATCACTTTTATAAAATTATACTTCAAAACGAAAAATTCCAGTTTTCATGACAAACACGTTGACATTTCCAAAAAGAATATCGTCTTACTAAATTTTTATCCATCTTTTGACATTAAAACGTCATTCTATGTCCAAATAAACCATTCAGACGGCTTATGTAACAATACTCAGGTATCCTCTATCACCCAATGCTGTAAAATTTGAAGAATTCTCCAAGGTTTTCGGATCCAGACATCTGTGATCGGTGGCGCGGCATCCTTTCAAGATAATTGATTAGATCGGCTAGGTCGTATAGTAGCACAGCACAGCCTAAATGGCAAATCGCTCCAACGATACGAACAAATTATCGCTAGGTGAATTTTCATCTGTAATACCTAGACCTACGCCCGCTGATTCGGGTCGTATTTATTTTGCATATTTTTGCTTTATTAACGAACCGAAGAGCAAGGTAATTTTTTTCATATTCGGACGATAAATAGGTACATTTTTTTCATCTTCTATCACACTGAGATTTGAAAATATATCCTACGAGTGTATACTTACTACATCTAGACCTACTACCGTACGTCTATATGTCTACTTACCAGTAAACCAAAAAAAGATGATTTAATAACCGTATAAAATCGTACAGCTCGCATTCGCATTTCGCCCACATTCTTCGCATAACATATTTCGGTATCAAATCCAAGGCTACATGACCCGATGAAGATTGAAAAGGAGAGGAAAATAACCTAAGATCGAGTACACTGGCGAATTTTTGTTTTGTCCATTTTTAAAGCGCATACATAATTGAAAGTCGCAATGCTACGGAGTCTATTATTCAAACCACATATTTTTCACGTCTGATCAGTCGGTGGTCTCAGATCTGACAGCGGTTGGAAAAAAATTTCGTGTAAATGCCCATGTACGACGGGGTATAAAGTTCGCCCAACATCGATGACATAACTCCAGCTCGATTAATCCGTCACCTTCTCCGATCGCGTACGATTTTTTCCCCATTTTCCACAGTAGCCCGAGTCGACCAGTGTGAAACCTCAAATGGTGCGAATTGTTTCCTTCGACGGTACGTAGAGTCGCGTGTATAAGCGTGGCTATTTTACTAGGTGCGGTAGCCGGTGGTCAATTAGAGCAAAGATCAGGTCACTGGTACAAGGTACTAGAAGGTTGTACGAACGAATCAGTCGTACGAAAGGCAAGAAGGCGAAATCGAAATCTACCTAGCATAGCGTGTTGCTCCAGCTCCGCCTGCTCTGGTGCTCTGGACTGTATTTCAATGGAAGTGCGTAAAGTGTTGGCGAACTGGATGTGGATGCTGCCAATTTATGGTGTCGAGTTGTTTGGTGACCCGGGCTCGAGGCCTTCGAAGGTCACGCGACAAAATTTCAATACTCGCCGAACGAATTAAAACCACCTTAGGCGAGTCGTACGAGAACGTGCGCCAATGAGAAGAATTTTTCGTATTCCTAAAATACTTCGCAAAGCAGGATGCTGGTGCGATTTTTTTTTAATTACACGCAGATGAGCGCGACTTATGAGTTTATCAAAGTTGCTGCGAACAATTACCACGTCCATTGGCTCGTATCGCGTATTTGCTGGTACTTTAATTAAATTTCCTTTATTACCGATGCAGACCTTGTTTCAAATTTTTCCCCTGCCTGAGCACCGAGCAGTGTGCCAAGTCGCCCAACAAAGATGCCATGTTAGGATTTATCAAGATAGTAGCCGCTAACAGCATAAAGTATGCAATTAAAATTAATACAATCGAACATGCCTCTGCCTATGCCCATATACCCTCTTTCCTCGCGTTACCTACAGTGATTTTATCGATATCGAAAAATATTCTCGTTGCAAATACTACGCGATCCTCTTCGATGCCTCGTTAATATTTCATATATTTACTGAAGTTCTCTTCCGTTCAAGGAGCGGAGGGGGAGGAGAGGAGACTCTTGCATAGTTTTTTCCAACCGTGAAATGAGTATTCGGAAAGGTTTTTCGTTTCGCCCGAACACCAAACCAAGGTACCTACGAGATACTCGTATCACGGACCCGTACACACGTCGAAAATATTTTCTCCGAGAATGCGACGCGCGAAGACCGATCTGAAGACCGCTGGGACGTATAGCCCGGATGACGTTAATGATGCTCTTGAATCCAATGGATTGGATTTCGGTATCCCGCTGATTGTTTTCATTTTACGTCAAATAATCTTAATTTTTATTTACGTATTTTTGGGTATGTAGATCATCAATATATGGGAACATGTAGACGGGTTCACGGGTTTAAAGGGGACGGTTATTCGAGATAATGGGATTTTCGGCAGGTATTCGAAGCTATTGCGTATTGTAAACGAAAAATAATAAACCTGTAATGTACAACAGTACATTACATAACACAATAACAAGGTGCATAATGAAAAATTTTCAAGCAAAAAGCAGCATCGTCACTTTTACATAATTTTTAAGATCACTTGAAAATCGGGGAATTGAAAAAATTAACATCTCAAAAAAATCTTGAACCAAAAAAAAAAAATTCAAAATAATAGGTACTTGACTAGAAAATTGTTGAATTTTAGATGAAATAAGTTGTATAAAATTTAAAAAAATTATAATTTCAAAAAAAATTTGGTAACTCAAAAATAATTTATAAATTTGAAAAAAAGATTAAAGTTCATAAAATTGGTGATAAAAAAAATAAACACTTAATTAAAACAAAAAATAACTCAGTCGTTCTCGTTACATTTGAAGTCAGAAATTGGCATATAAAATTTTTGTACACTTTTAAGCTAATCCTGACATTTTAAAACGCAAAACATGACAAATTAGTCTTCGAAAAATTGACACTTGACATTTTCATTTAAGAAAATTTACTTGAAACACACTGACATAAAAAGTATTAAAAGCTGACATTTGAAAACATAATTTTGGGTCAAAAATTGACTCAATGCCGAAAATTGACACTTTCAGTTGTATTAGTGTCAAAAATTGACTTTTCACATTTTACAAGTCAAAAACTGACATGTGACATTTTTTCACCAAAACTAACCATGAATTTTTTTAAACCCCACAAATCAACTATTTGAGGCTGAAAATTGGCACATGACATTTTTTGTTAAGAATTTGGCCGTTACGCTTCGATATAGAAAATGGGCTTTTGACATTTGTGAACCAAAAATAACCCTGACATTTTTCAAACCCAGAAATTGACGATAGACATTTTCAAGTCAAAAATTGACATTTGATATTTATTTTTTGCTCCAAAACCTAAAAACAAATTTTTTGATGTCAAAAAATTGACTTGTGACATTTTTACATCGAAAATTGACATTTGACATTGTGGACTAAAGTCAACTCTAAAATTTTTTAATTATGCAAAAGTTGATTACTTAGAGCCAAAAAATTGTTGCTTGCCATTTTTTTTTTGTCACAAAATTGATGTTTGATATTATATTTTTTTTAACCAAAATTTTACTCTGACACTTTTATAAACGCAATAATAATTGACTATTTCAAGCCAAAAATTACCACTCGACATTTTTATGTCAAAAATTGACTTTTGTAATTCTGTCATCAAAAAATGGCATTTGACATTTTTACACCAAAATCAACTCCTGTTATTTTTTTAAAGCTTAAAAAATGATGGTTTGACATTTTCAGGCCAAAAATTTAATTTGTCACATTTTCGCCTAAAAAACTGACATTTGACGTTTTTCTTCAAAAACCAACCCTGACATTTACATACTCTTTGAACTCAGAAATTGTTCATTTTAAGTCAAACAATCGGCTAATGACATTTTTGCATTTTGATAGGAAAAATTGACTGTTGACATGTTTAGGTCAAAAATAAACGTTTAATTTTTTTTACCCAGGTTTATCCAACTTTTTTCCAAAGCAGTGAGTACCTATAGGTAATTGACTATTTGGAGTCAATAATTGACTTTTGTGACATTATGACCTTAAAAATTAGTGTTGCCCTGAAAACTGAAATTTTTAATGATGTTTTGTCAAAAATTGACAACTGAAATTTCTACGCTGACAATTTAATTTTGACATTTTTTCAGAAAAGTTAGCCCTGGCATTTTTAAAAATCAATAATTGACTGAATGACGTGAATGAAACCAAAAAAATTGACAATAATTGACATTTCCATGCTTAAAAACTACTTTCGTCTTTTTTCCCACCAAAGTTGACCCTAAAATTTTTAAAAATCAATAATTGACTATTTGAAGCCAAAAAATTGACTCGTGACATTTTAACCAAAAAATCAATTTGGCACAAAAAATTGACAGTTTTAATGGCCTTGTGTCAAAATTGACATTTGATACAATTTTTAAATCATGACCTAATTTTGTACCAGAACTTCCAGTCTTCCAGATATTTTTGTGCCAAAAACTGTGGATTTTCATGTCACTTTATATCAAAATTGTCACTCAGACATTATTATTTTCACGATTGAAAAAAATTTTATAGGCACATATTTTTGACTACAGTTCGTGTTAATTTTTGATGTTTTTCAAAAACAAAATTAACATGAATTTAATTAGAAAAATTGACATTTTCACAGCAAAATTGTGTACTTCGACATTCTATAATGAAAAATTTGACGTTCTGCTAATTTTGACACCAAAAATGATTATTTTTGACATTTTCATAATAGAAATACTCCAACATTTCGATAATGGAATTATTTCTTATATGTTTCACTGTCAAAATTTCAATGCTCAAAGTCGTCCATGACATTTTATCCAAACATCAATTTTACCACTTAAATCTCCTCCCTCCAAAGATAAGATCAAATTTCATGTGAAAAATTCTTCTCACATACAATATATCTGTCGGCCCTAATAATAATAAATAAGCATGTAAATGGTACAAATTAAGACGCGGTTGAATGGCACCTAAACAGCTGAGAGATACCAATCAACTGACGAAATAAAATCCTCCAACGCAAACCTGACTATTACGAGATAACGTTTAGTCAAGCTTATCCAGAACCAGAGAGGAGGCTGCGCCGATAGGATACGTTAATTAATGTAGAGCTTCGTTCAATCGTACACTATTGCAAATTACGTAGGTACCTACAACTACATAATGCATAAGTTTAATCAATGGAGACCGATAATTTAGTCCAATATACCACAACTATTTACCACACGATGACACAATTTTTGTAATCGATATCTATGAAAGAAAATTCGGTGAAACTTCTCTCCACTTCAGATAGACAAATACCTATCGATTTGAAAAAAAAAATGATGTTTACGAAACGCAATGAGTACAAAATCTATGGTAAGCAATACGCGGAAAAAGAAAACGACGCAACATAATCTAAAAGTAGATTAATAATCCCAGTGTAAATTACATTCTGCGATTATTTTCCTGGTCTGTGTATCATTGTGCGATACGCACTCGTATTAATCTTCGCGGAGACGGGAGACGACGTTACCTTGGAGTCGCAAAGGTGCCGATAAACCAAGAGAAAAATTAATCGTCGACTGGGTTGCAAGCAATTTGCCCGTGATTTACAGCTAATAAATTTGCATGTATTCGGAAATGTTCTCGAACATACATTTTAAATAGGTGAAAAATTACACTGGCACAAAAGATCGTATTTGGAATGAACGTTGCGAAGGAGATGCTGTAATAGGTACAAGGTGCTGGAACCAGATGGACATATTTTTTTGGTGAGTCGACAAGGTTTATTGGCCATTTCGATGGTATCTCAACGCAGCAGCCTCGAGGGCTGATTTTTATCATCTCAGATCGATGTTTGATGGATTCGTTTGAACAGGGGTGGAGGTAAAAATGTCTTGTGGGGATTGAGGATGATCATGAGAGAGAATGGTTTGGTGATGTGGGGAAATTTTCGAGGAGTGTTGTCTCAATATATAAGAGATCGAAAGTGCAGATCCATCCAGCTCGTATTTTGATGAACTGTTCCATTCCAATAGCTCATCATGGCTTGATCTAACTGTCTCGTCTCGACTAATCCAACACAATGAGGCGAATCAAACTACCAAATTTATTCGATCCACAGACTCGTCTCATGTAAAATATTCGATGATCCAATATCAAATACCAATATCTCGCACAGCAAGATTAATTACACAAGGATCGCGTACCAGGTAGCTCTCTCAAGTGTCTCAAGCTATTAAAATTACGTAATAGGTGCTCCATCGCACAGAGAGACATAGACCTCAACAATACATCTACTTCATAGGCCATCGATAAAAAGACAACCTGCTTTGGAAGTCTCAACAGGTGAAAGAATCCTATAGATGAAAACTGGTCCATTCAAAGGTCCATGATAATCGAGTTATGCAACTCTGGCAACATCTCACATTTCGAAGCTTCGTGGCTGATGAAACAATAGTACAACCAAAGAAGCATCAATCATATTGACCAGTACACAAAGGGTCCCTAGATTGGGCAATACCACCAATACCTCCTCGATGGTCCACGTAAAAGGTCTATGTGGTCCACCGACGCCTGCAACAGCGCAACATGAAGCTCAAAGTCTGATAAGCCATCGCCAATCACCAAGTACCTCGGATGCGAACGTGATCTATATCCGGGATGGATTTCTTTCGCTAATGAGGATCGTTTTCGTCCTCTCCAGCTTGGTATATTTTTTTAAACATTGAACCAAGTATTTCACATTATCGCTTTCTATAAATTATATTTTCAATCGTTTCGATGCGATCGAATTTAAAGGCGATATATCTCCTGACTGACATTTGCGTATTATTCGGAGACGTTTATAAAGCTGCAGTGTTGTTATGATAGTGAAAGTCGACGAATGATATTCTAATCGGTCGTTACACTCGAGTCTCGTGTATATGATAGAGAATCGAACCTCTCTCGCGCGCGCTTCGGTGAAATATATTCAGCCTGGTAATTGATATGGAATAATGATACACGAACCGATACACATATAATGACGTTATGGTATGTTTTTATTACTATTATTCTCCCTCAGCCTCTTGCCCACTACTTATGGTACTTCTCGAATTCTTCGCATGTTTAAAAAATGACAAGCTTTAAAATGAAAGTTTTTAATAGAGCCGACAAGTAATAACATTGTAGTAATTGACCAGTCGACGGCAATTCTACTATACAAATAAGATGGTGATTCGATCGTTATGTAGTATGTATGGCCAAAGTAATAATTTTGCAATGCCCTTGTTGAAAATTTAAATAATGAAAATTCTCGAGCTTGGATTTGAGCCAAACTAAAAATGGTTAAGTATGAAATACGTTCGATTATGTAACGCGATACTTGCTTTATTTATGAATGGGAATTCTGACTGCTAAGATCCGGAATATAAGAACACTTGCGTGGAGTTTTACCCATTAACTGGGTACTTTACAGCTGCAATGTATGACTTCAGAGGGCTCGTGCATGTAAATTGCAATTTAGTTCGGTGATGACCTATGCAAGATTGGTATTGTGATAGTACCCTTATGCTGCATTATGTACAGAACTACATATTGTGCCAAATTCTTCGTTTCAATCAGCAAAAGATCAACGAAATTCGTGGGAAGTTTAATATGAAACATTGAGAAGTTGAGTGGGAAAAAGAGTTCTTGAAGTGGAGCCATTGTCCTTCTTGAAATAAAAAGTCAGAAGGTCAAAAAGAACCAAAAAGAAACCACTCCTCCACCCCAAAAATAATTTTTTGATAACAGAATTTTTTTCAGAAAGATTTTCGTTTTAGGGTTTTTTTTTTTCTCAGAAAAATGTATTTTTCGAGAGGATTTGTTTTACCACCTAATAAAAATTTGCAATTTTCCCAGATGAATTTTTGGTCAAGAAATTTTTTTTACCTCAATTTTTCAAGAAGTAGGATTCTGTTGAACAGATTTTTAAAACATTTTTTTGGAGATGAATTTTTTTTAATGGACTAACTTGGAAAATCTTTCCATCATTTTTTTTTTATTTTTTGAAAACATTCGTCTATACCCAAAATAATTTTTGAAATTTTTGAGTAAAACTTTCATCAAAAATCCTTTTTAAAAAAATCTCCAAAATAAAAAAAACGAAATTTTTCCAGAAATTGATCAAACATTTTTGGTAAAAATTCATTTTCCACAATTCTGTGGATTTTTCTAAAGTTTAGTGAGAATTCTATGAAATTTCGTGATTTTTTTTTTCTTGACTTGTAAAAACATTCATTTAAAATTCTGTAAAAAGATTTTTTTCAATTTACCTACCTATTTTACAAAAAAAAAAAATCTGAGATTTCGCAAAGATTTTCTGAAATTTTGTGAGAAGTTCTTTGGGAAAATTTTGTTGAAATTTTCTGGCGTTTGGTGAAAATTTTTTAATCATTTTGTGGAAAAAATTGTCGACTCAGTTAAATTTGTCTGAAGTTTTGTAAAAAAAAAAAATCTAAAAATTTCTTTGAAGTTTTGCCAAAAATATACATAAAAAAATTTTGTAAAAATTTTCATATTAGGTACATAATTCCGATTTTTTAGGAATTTCGTGAGAATTCTGTGAATTTTCGTATTTTTTTTTTTTTTCAATTTGTACCTACTAAAAAAATTTATAGAATTTTTTGAAAATTTTCATTTTTTTAATTCATGAAATTCTGTGAACAATTTAATGATAATTTTGTGACTCCTAAATGTTTGGGGAAAACTTCCTAAAATTGTGTATGTTTTTTTTCTATCAATTTTTTAAGAAGTAGGATTCTGTTGATGATATTTTAAAAACATATTATTTTTTTTTTTGGAGATGAATTTTTTAAATGAAATTTCCTCTACAGAATATTTTTTTCAAAAGATATTTTTTAAAATGATTCGCTGAAATTTTTTAAAAGAATTCTGTGGATATTGAATTTTTTTTTTTTTTTTTTGAAAAAATTCTTTAGTAGAAAATAATTTTTGTGTAAGAATTTCACTAAAAAAAAAAAAAAAAAAATTATAACATTTTTTTCAGAATAATTATTTTTTGTTGATGAATATCTTCAAAAAAAAAAAAAAAAATGAATATTTGTAACTTATTAGATAATAGATACCTAGCTATTTCTCTATGACATTTCTTTCGTTAGAATTTTACTTTTAAGAAAACTTTTTTTTTGGTGAAATTCTTACACCAAAATTATTTTCTACTAAAGAATTTTTTCAAAAAAAATTTCAATATCCACAGATTTTTTTACAAAATTTTAGCAAATTTTATGGGGTCTAAAAAAAGAACACAAGGAATTTTCAGCACATTTTCCTCAAGTTAATTTGAAGGATTTTATCAGAAATTCAGATAGCTTTTTTCACAAAATTTTGGAAAATATTTATCAAAATTCTCAAATAATTTTTTTCCAACCTTCAGAAAGTTGAAAAGAAAAATATTAAAATTTTCACAAAACATCACAGCATTTTTTACTGATTACTTTAAGAAGAAAAAATTCCCACTATCTCAAAAATGATCAAAAATTTTTGGAGTCACAAAATTTTTTATAGAATTTCTCACAAAATAAGTATTAGGAAAAATTTTTAACAAAACTTCTGACAAATTTTAGAAACATTCACGAAATTTTAAAAAATTGACTAAAAATTCAGACGTTATAAAAGGTTTACAGTTTCTCACAAAATTAGATGTAGAAAGAAATTTTTTACAAAACTTCGGAAAATTTTTAGAAAATCATTCACATAATTTCAAAAAATTACCATTTTTCAAGGTTACAAAACGTAGTAATATTTTCCCAATATTTTCAATGGGAAATTTTTTTTGTCATTTTATTTCTAATAGAATGCAAATACGAAGATTTTTCAAGTTTATTTTTTTGAATAGGATTTTTCACAAAAAAAAAGATTTTTTTCTCAAGTGATTTTTTGATAACAATTTTTTTCCAATGGAGTTTCTGAGAATCTTTTGAGGTGATTTTTTGCCCTTTTCTCTTAAGAAAATTTTGGGTAAGATTTTTTCAAAATTTTTTATCTAGAAAAATTTCTGCGGAAAAAATTTGATACTTATTCAACCAATGAAAAAAAATCATCAACATTCCAAATCTACATACCTACTCCTCAATACACTCACTTCGTCATAAACACCGATCCATAACCGATTGACGAATAATCTCATCGATTACTTCGCCTAATAACCGAAACCCTCCGTATGCTCGACGGTGTTAATCACTGAGCAAATAATTGGCACGATTATCGACCACGTCCGAACAATTAGAGCGATAAATATCATTTTTATCGCCAGGCGCCTCCATCTCCATCTCCTTCGTCACCGTCTCGTAATCCGATTATATAATCGAGACGAGACACGACGTGCGGTGACAATAGCATCGAAATAAACGATCGAGAAGAGAAGAAAAAAATTACAAAATATAGTTGAAAAAAAAAGGCAAGCAGAATGAAACCAAACAATTGACCGATTATATCTCATACTCGGTTTCACTCGATTGGATTCTGCGTTAAGATGCGGGGGCTCCAGAGCTTGGTATTTGAATTGACGGGTATATCTCTGTAATAGTAGGTAAGGCACTCGTACTCGTAGTATATAACCTATGACACAGCTCTCAGCAAACACCGAGTGGTTGGCTACCGATAAAAATATGTGTTAATTATGGAAAACGGAATAGTTGGAAACCGTGACCGATATTATGTCATTGGATTTGGTATATACGATTGGCTAGCCCGGCCGAACGATTACGAAAAAATAGTAAGAAAAAAATCTGTTTTTTTCTTCTCCATTTCGATATACGAGATGATTTTAAAGTAGCCGACGCGAAAATAAGTGACAATTTAGTATTTGTTAATAACTCGTTTAAAAAAAAAAGAGGAGAACGAGTTTTCGCCTTACACCAGCCCGCTAGAACAGAACCGGACTGTACGCAAGGTGAAATCGGCCCGAGGAATATATTTTTTCTAAATTAAATACATTCTAACTCGAAGAGAGCAAACTGCACGAAAGTCAATAGCGTTATAAATCACATTATATTTATATCCACCTGTTCATCTATGTACCCAAAAAAAAAAAAAAAAAAAAAAAAAATACAACACGTTGATGTTTAAATTAAACCCCATCGATGGACCTTTTACCTCATCGTTCCTTCGTATGGCGGAATTTTTTAGCAAATCTTGGTGAAAAGTTGTTAACAACGATGCGAATTGTCGTCTAGATTTCCCTGCGTGATGTGACGAGTAAAGGCAGATCAAACAGGCAGGGGGTGAGAGCAGCTGTAGGCTAATCTTTGCACAACAAAGTCGCCGACAAGCGAGTCTTTTTCAAGAATTAATTGTGGTCGTCGCTTGGGTCTCGAGTTCAACTACCGTAATCGTACAAAATGCAGATTATTTGGGATAATCTTACATAAATTGTAATTACTGTGACAAGCACACGACATGGTAAGATGGAAGATGCTGAGTGAACCAATGTAGTGGATTTTATCGTCCATTTTTTTTCGCAAAATTAGACATTTTGATGGCTAATTGTTGAAAAAAACCAGTTAGTAATGCAAAGTTATCAAAAATAATCATTATAAACTTTTTAATTTATTCAAGCAATTTTAGCAATTTCTGGATGTGAAAAAAAAAATCGAGAGCATAAGTAGATGATTTTTTTTTAATTCTCCACTTTTGCAGAATTATTAATGATCGGATGTCGAAAAATATTAGCAAAATATTTTCAATGTTAAACGAAATTTCAAATTTTTGATCCAAAAGGAAAAAGGAATAAACTATTGATGGAACTTTTCTGCGATTTCGTGAAAATTCCACCCAAAAATTGTAAAAAATCTGCAGTTTTCTGATATACAAATAAAAATCTCAAAAACACCTTAACAAAAAATTCATCGACAGAAAACTATTTTCTTAAAGAAATCTTCTTATCAAAAATCTTCTACTTGAAAGAAAAATCATACAAATTGTTGAAAAATTTTCAAAAAAAACTTGAAAAATCTTTTTATTTTTTTAAATTTTTTGAAAACGTTCGTCAACCCAAAAATTTTTCACTGAAAAATCCTCTTCCTTGGAGAAAAATCATAAAGAAAAAAATATCATCAGAAAAATGGTAATTATTTGCAAAAAAAATCAAAATATTCAAAATAAAAAAACCGAAGTTTTGCCAAAAATTTATTAAAAATTTAATGAAAATTCATTTTTTACAATTCTGTGATTTTTCCTAATTTACCCAACTGAGAATTCTCTGGAATTTTGTTATTTTTTCCCGACTTGTAAACTTTTTTACGAATTTCAAAACTCTGTGAAACCAAAAATTTTGTAGGTATAGGACATTTTTCAATTTTGCAAAAAAAAAAAAAAAAAAAAATCTGAGATTTTGCAAAGATTTTATGAAATTTTGTGAGAAGTTCTTTGGATTTTGTTAAAATTTTTTGGCGTTTGATAAGGAATTTTCTATCATTTTGTGAAAAAATTTTTCGACTCTGTTTAATTTGTCTGAAGTTTTGTAAAAAAAAATACTGCGAAAATTTCTTTGAACTTTTACCAAAAATTCATTAAAAATTTTGTAAAAAAATCGTATTACGTAATTCTGTGATTTTCCAAAAAAAATTGTGAAAAATCTGTGAATTTTCGCAATTTTTGTTTCGATTTTCAATTTTTGTAAATTCTTGGCCCTTTTGTGAAAAATTCTTCATTTTTTTCAACATTCTGAAGCTTTGTAAAAAAAAAAAAACATTTATTTGAGAATTTTGTAACATATTTTCTGAGATTTTGTGGGAAAAAAAAACAGAAATTCTGTGAACATCTTAATAAATTTTATTGAAAATTCAGTGAATTTTTTTGCATTCCGTAAAATTTGCTGAAGTTTTGTAAAAAAATTCTGTGAAAATTATTTTTCAAATTTTCCCAATAATTGATCAAAAATTTTGTGGAAATTCCTTTTAGATAATTCTGTGATTCCTCTAAAATTTTGTAATTTTTTTTTCAAATCTGTCAAAAATCTATAGAATTTTATATGATTTTTTTTTCAAAATTTGGTGGAAAAACATTTTAAACGTAGCAAGTATTTTTTTGAAATTTTGTAAAAAAAAAAAAAAAAAAAAAAAAAAAAAAATGGGGATTGTGTTGAAATTATATGATTTTTACAATTTTGTGGAAGATTTTTTTAGATTCCCTAAAATTCAATGAAGTTTTATAAAAAAAAAAATCTAGGAACGAAAATTTCATTGAACTTTTTCCAAAAATTTATTTTCTATAATTCTGTGATTTTTCTAAAATTTTGCAATTTTTTTTCAATTTTAAAATTCTGTCAAAAGTACATAGGTATAAAAATATTGTATTTTGAAATTTTGTTTTGAAATTTTTTTTAGAGATTTTATTAAAATTATCTGACATTTTATGAAATTTTTTTTACAATTTCGTTAATTTTTTTTGCATTTCCTAAATTTGCTGAAGTTTTGCCAAAAAATTCTTCAAAAATTTCTTTGAAAATTTGCCAAAAATTTATTGCCTATAATTCTGTGATTTTTCTAAAATTTTGTGATTATTTTTTTTCAAAACTATAAAAAATTTAATACCTAGAATATTTCTGATTTTTTTCCAATTTTTAAAAATTGTGTTGTAAAAATTTTCTGGAATTTCAAGAGTACTTCTATAGAGAAAAAACACATTTTCGCATGTAAATTGTGTTTTACAAAACGACATGAAAAATTTTCAAAAAATATTCGCAATTTTCCACCACAAACGTTTCAGATAATTTCACCACATCTACCTATCGCAAGAATTGCCTCATTTAATCTACAATCTACTTATAGATCAGCTCGAATCGGCAGAGTAATATGTAGCCTATCACGTCTGAAGCCCGTTTCCGAGCCACGACTGCAGCTAATCCTCTGCGACGAGTAAAATATTATGCACTTCGATGCACCACGTCCACGTTTCCCGATTCCGATTACATCACCGATATTTTACTCGTCCGCTGCTTCGTTCTCGTCAGAGATCAAATCGAAAATCGTGAACTTATTTATAAAGCGATCAATAGCAGCAACAACAACAACATAATGGACACCGCCGAAGAGTAATTAAATAAGTTACAAAA